>PVLD010013394.1:0-16937 GCA_004027595.1 Dinomys branickii | reverse complement strand
GAAAACACCACTTGTTGCTGCTTTACATATTGATATCTTCGAAGTGTGTGTTCAGGATAACACATACAGACATACAAGATTAATCTAATATCCTGTCATTGATTATTGCTTAGCATTAAGTGGCATTGGAATAAGCTCTTGACTAGCAAGTGCAGGGTCCTGAGTTCAACCCCCAGTACCCCCAAAATAAATAAATAAATAAATAAATTTAAAACATAAAGTTGGAGAACATTAACCCATGAGTTATTGAAAAGGTTTTCTTTTCTTTCTTTTTTTTTTTTTTTTTGGTCTTTTTGAGACAGCCTCCAATTTGCAACCATCCTTCTGCCTCAGCCTCCCAAGTGCTGGGATTACAGGCATGTGCCACCACACCCAGCCTGAAAAGGTTTTTGGAAATGTCCAACATCATTAGTACCACATTCAAATTACACATTCTGCTGCTTGTAGCAAACTTCGGTGAGTCCTGCAAAGCTACAGAAAATAGCAAAATAAAATGCACTTGACTAAGAGGGTGAAGCCCAAAGCCAGGTTTATGTCAGTCTTCCCTGCCCCTCCAGGCTTTCTCAGTCTGTACCCCTTTGAAAATCTTGCCAAGAGAAGCAGGCATAACTAGTTCTGTTACTCAACATGAGGTTGTTTCCAGTTACAGTATGGTGATTATGCAAATAGCCTTTTCTTGAAACTCTGAAGTCATACGCCTAAATATAATTGCCAAACTATCAGTTTTCTCAGAATTAAAACTGTAATTGGCCAGTGCTGGGCACTGTGGTGCATGCCTATAATCTCAGCACTTGGGAGGCTGAGGCAGGAAGATTGCCATGAGTCTGAAGCCAGCTTAGGCTACATAGTGAGCTCACGCCAGCCTGAACTACATAGTGAGACCCTGTCTCAAAAAACCAAACCAAACAAACAAAAAAGAAGTGGCCAGGCATGGTGGCACATGGCTGTAATTCCAGCACTTAGGAGGCTGAGGCAGGAGAATCAAATGTTTAAAATTGGATTATTACTTTTTTCAATTCTCTGAGGGTTTTTTTGTTTGTTTGCTTGTTTGTTTTTTGAGACAGAGTCTCACTATGCGATTCAGGATGGCCTTGAGCTCACTTTGTAGCCCAGGCTGCTCTTGAACTCACAAGGATCCTCCTGCCTCAGCCTCCCAAGTGCTGGGATTACAGGCATGCGCCACCACGCTCAGCTCTGCTTCTTTAGACTTGGGAATTATGGTGTGACTTCCACTGAGTCAGACCAAGTATATTGGCCCAGAGGTTTGTGAGGAATTTCTTCCTTCATATATCTGAAATCATACTAACCTAACCATTATCTTGACAACAAGAGGTATAAGACACAAAAACTGGGACAGAACCAGGTGTGGTAGTACAAGCCTATAATCCCAGCAGCTGACAAAGAATTTCGTGTTTAAGCCCACGATGGGCAATTAAGCAAGACCCTCTCTCAAAAAAAAAAAAGAAAATGCAGAAGGGCTGAGGATGTAGCCCAGTGTAAAGGCTCTGGATTTAATCTCCAGTACCACAAAAAAAGGAAAAGGAAAAGAAAACTGCACCAGGAATTGTGTGTAACCCTAGCATTCCAGAGGCTAAGGCAGGAGGAGGATCAGGAGTTCTAGCCTAGGGAGGCCTTGTTGAAAAAAAAAAAAAAGCCTTGTAAAGTTGTTTCCCAGAAACTAACAAAAGTCATCTACACTGAAACTATTTTGTTTCATCACTATTGTATTACTAAATGGAATTAAGATGTTACTTCCCTATTCTTTACTTTGTTTGAGACAGGTTCTCACTATGTAGTCGAGGCTTACCTTCAGCTCATGGTGATCCTCCTGCCTCAGATTTCCAAGTGCTGGGATCACAGGCACGTGGCACCACAGTTCTGATCTTAACAATGTGTGCTAAAAATTACTCAACTGATAGTGTGATCTCGAGCAAGTCATTTAAATTCCCAGGAATTGTTTTCACAACTGTTACATAAAGTGGATCTTGATTATCCAAAGACCTTTCAACTTAATACAATGTGCTCTTGTTTTTGTTTTGTTTTTTTTCTTTGGCGGTACTGGGGATTGAACTCAGGACCCTGCACTTGCTAGGCAGGCGCTTACTCCACTGAGCTATATCCCCAGCCCCACAATGTGCTCTTTCTTTACAGGAGCACAGCCCACAGATTATGCTCTGGGGTTTGTGAACGGAGCCTGGAATGAGAGCTCCAGCCGGGTCATTTAGAAACCAGAAGACTGCCTGGGAATAAATTAGCTAATATAAGCAAACCTCATCTGAAACAAATGGAATAAGAATATATAATTTTTAGGAGGCCGAGGCAGGAGGGTTGCTGCGTGTCTGAGGCCAGACTGGGCTACACAGTGAGTTCAAGACCAGGCTGATGAACTGCATAGTGAGAGAGACCCTGTCTCAAAAAATGAAAACAAAAAGGAATCTATCTATCTATCTATCTATTTATCTATCTATCTATCTATCTATCTACCTACCTACCTACCTACCTACCTACCCACCTACCTTCTAAGGTCTTTTTTTTTCCTCTAAGATCTTTGTGATGTGAGATGAGACAATGTATGTTTAAAATACCTAACAGTATTTAATTACTCAGTAAGTCTGTTATCTCCCTGTGGATTCACAAAACCGTAATTTCAGAGTTTCTCTGGACGAGCTCCTGCTCTGGTGCTCAGAGGTTGTCCTTGTGGCCGGGGAACTGAGGGTGTCATGTTATAAAGAGATTTGAACCCAGAGAGCCTAGCACAAGGGGAATCAGCCGCATGAAGCTGTCTCTGGTTCAAGGCTCCCGTCCACCCATAGCCCCTTGGGAGAACAGATAGGCACCATTCAGGAACGAAGAAAGGTCCGGGAATGGACAGAATGGCCAGGAAAGACAACCGACCGCGCCACTGCGGAGAGGTGAGGGTGCTGAGTGCACAGATCCTGTATCATCCATGCGGTAAAAGATGGCAAAGAGGGCATGAGCCCCAGGATTTCTGATTGCTGAAGGACCTTCACTTTGCTATGAACGCCTTGCTATGAATGCTAAGAACATTTCCGAAGGTAACATTTCCATCATAGAGCCTTGATACTTCTCAGGAATCATACACTTCATCTGGAAACATAGACGGTTGAGAAAACAGCACAAAAATACCATGTAAAACTAGAGGATACATGACTGTAATCCCAGCACCTGGGAGGCTGAGGCAGGAGGATTGCTGTGAGTTTGAGGCCAGCCTAGGCTCCGAAGTGAGTCCAAGGCCAGCCTGAATAGCATAGCAAAACCCTGTGCCCCCCCGCAAGAAAAGATAAACACGGAAGATGTGCCAGGCATGGTGGCACATGCCTGTAATCCCAGCACTTGGGATGCTGGCCTGGACTACATAGCCAGACCCTGTCTCAAAGAACAAAACAATCCAATGATACAAATTTACGTTTTTTTTTTCTTTTTGTGGTGCTGGGGATTGAACTCAGGACCTTTACATGCTAGACAAATGCTCTACTACTGAGCTAATTCCCCAGCCTAGGAAGATACAAATTTACTTCTCAAGTATTTTGTTACTTTTTTGATGTTTTCAGACAGGGTCTCGCTATGTAGCCCAGGCTGACCTTGACCTCACTACATAGTCCAGGCTGGCCTGGAACTCTTGGGTGATCTTCCTGCCTCAGCCTACAGAGTGCTGGAATGACAGGTACCAGGTACCTGCACCTGCTGGAATGACAGGTACCACTGTACCTGGCAATTTTGTTACTTTTGAAGTCAAGCTATTTCCTCCTGAAAACAAGAAAGCAATACAATCAAAATAAAGAAAACTTCAAAATTACTTTTCTGTACTTCTCATACTCGCCGTTTCCATGCATGTTTTCAGCACAGTAAATTACAGACATGGCTGAGCCATGATGCTCCGAGCTCTGACAGCATACTGATGGAGCTCTTCGCTTTCCGGGATTGCTAATAGGAAGGGTTTTGTTTTCCTAAAGCTTGAATTTGGTCTAGATGGGGTTCTTGTATGTTGGCCTGACTAAGCCTCTCTATAAATTTATTAAAAGTGAAAGAAGTAATGTATTATCTTGGGCACATGGTAACAGTTTTGCTTTAGTCCTGTGGCTTGAGCGCCACATTTCACATTCAACATTTCACCTTCCAATTTAGCTTATTAGTTCTTTCTTTATAATGGCTTTCTTGACTCCTAAGACTGCGACCTTTTGTTGTTAGGAAACAAATTGAACAGTGTGGTAAAATGAGAGTGTTTCCAAATACTTTGAGAACAAATTCCTGCTTTTAAAAAATTTCTTTAGAGACAAAGTTTTGCTATATCGCCCAGGTGGGCCTTGAACTCTCTATGTAGCCCAAATTGGCCTTGATCTCACAATGATCCTCCCGCCTCAGCCTCCTAGTGCAAGGATTACAGGTGTGCACCACCATGCCCTGCTGGATTTCTGGGCATGAATGAATACAATGCTGTTTTAAATCTAAGGGTTACTGTGAAGATAAATATAAATGACTATGAAAAAGTATTGGTTTTTTTTGCAGTTAAGAATAAATGCTAGCTGGGCATGGTGGCACATGCCTGTAATCCCAGCACTCGGGAGGCTGAGGCAGGAGGATTGCTGTGAGTTTGAGGCCAGACTCAACTAAAAAGTGAGTTCATGGCCAGCCTGAAGGGCATAGTGAAACCCTGTCTCAAAAACACACAAGAGCCGCATATATAGCTCAGTGGCACAAGTGCCTGCCTGGCAAGTGCAAGGTCCTGAGTTCGATTCCCAGCACCAAAATAAATAAATACGAGACATATATCTTTTGGGCTGGGGATATAGCTCAGTGGAATAAGCGCCTGCCTAGCAAGTGCAGGGTCCTGAGTTCGATCCCCAGTACCGCCAAAAAAAAAAATTTCTCAAAAACACACAAAAAAGAAACACTAAAAAAAGAGAATGCTTGAAAATATGTGACTTAAATTTCTATACAGTAGTTTATGACATAGCCTGAATTTAGGTTTTCAAAATCCTAGCGGTGTATTTTTTCTTTTATGCCAAAAAGAAGTTTATTTCAAAACAGCAGAGGAACCTTGGGTATAGAGGTGCACCCATATAACCCCAGTACTTGGGAGGCTGAGGAAGGAGGATCCTGTGAGATGGAGGCCAGGCTGGGCTACATAATGAGTTCAAGCCCAGCCTGGACTACGTAGCGAGATCATGTCTCAAGAAACCAAACCAAACCAAAATACCCCAAAACGTCTTTTCCCCAACTTTTAAGAATCTGATTCTGTCCTAAAGCACACTAGTATGCACTTGGTAGTCACTTGGTACTGGAACTCCTAGTGGATTTTACTTTCTCCTGTTTTGCTCAAGTGATTATACCTACACAAGAAGCACTCACTACTTGCATGACAAGCTAAAAACAAGAATTTAAAAATTAAACGTAGCTAGTCTATCGGCAATTTTCGTAAGCATGTTCTTCCATAACTTTCATAAAGAACGGGAAGTAGGACAGGTCTACTGGGCAGTCCTTCCCCCAAAGAGCTGGCAGTACGTTCGAATGAGAAGGAAAGCCTTCTCATAGAACTGGGGGAAAACATGTGAAGGCTCAGAATCCAGAGGTGGGATGGAGCGGAGTGGCACACGCCCATGCCACACAGTTCTCAAGTTTCCCAGGGATTCCCAGCTCAACCTGGAACGATTAAGTACCTTTCAGAGCCTCCTTTGCTCACCTGTCGAGGGAGGAGGGCCATCACCCACTATTTACCAGATTGCTCCAAGGGTCACCTGGCACGAAGAGCCTGGTGCACTGCCTCGGAAGGATACTACAGGTCCTATCACTGCAAGGATTCCTCCTCAATTTCCAGTGGGAAACAGCTAAGACATCTTTCAACAATGCAGTGCTCGGTAAAATTAGTACCGTGGACCACCAGCTGCAGTGGGGCAGCCACGTAGTGTCCCCATCCTGTGGTCGTTTACGGGTCCCGCAGAAGGTAGATTTTTGGCCCTTCAGGTTTGCGACTGTTGTCATGGCAACCGCCGCACCGAGTTACCCGCCCCCCCAGCGTGGCTTCACCTCGCGCTGAACCGTAAGTCCACATAAGGAAGGCCAACTGAAGGGCCCCGAGGTGGCCGGTTTAGGCCCTGCGGTGGCTCCCCGAGGTCGCCTGCTCCAGCCAAACGCCGGCCACTCCGGGCACTTCCGGCGGCCCCACCCTTTGACCCGGAAGTAGGTTAAGGAGGAAGCAGCTGGTGATGCGGAGGCAAACATGGCGGCTTTGGCGCCCTTCAGCCCCTCGGGCTCCTGCTGTCTGCGTCTGGCCGCGGGCCTCCGGCTGCTTCCGATGCTGGGGCTGCTCCCGCTGTTGGTCGAGCCCGGCCTGGGCCGCTTCCACCACCTGGCACTGAAAGTAAGGCCGGGCAGGACCGGGCCGGGGGCTGAGGCCGAGGGCGCTCCTCTCCCGGACTGGAGGAAACTTCAGCTCCGGTCACCGGGCCTCCGAGTGCCGCGGCAGCTCCTGTTGCTTCCCAGCCGCGACGCTGTCTGGGAGGGAGCGGGCGGGGTGAGCGCGAGGCGCGGAGGCTTCGGGCTGAATGCGTGGGGCCTTGACTCTGGGGCTGACGGTGGGGAGGGGCTGCGGCGCAGCCGGGAGGATGTGGCCGGAGACCCTGTGGCCTCTGCCGGCTTCCGTAAGCCGCTCTGCCTGCTGCCCCTCGCTTTCAACTTCGTCCCGGCTCTCCCCGCCGCGGTCTGCGCTCTTGCGCGCCCTTGTACCCGGCGGCTTGAAGGTTTGCTGAACAGTAGCCTCAGTTTCCCTGGAGAATTCCCAGGAGAAATTTCAAATGTCGCTTGAAATACATCTCTAAAAACAACAGCAAAAAAACCCCCCAAAAAAACCAAAAAGAGGTTTGGGCGAGGCCTAGCGTCTTCCCTTATACTGCAGTTCACAGTTAAAAGTCCTCCAAGGCTTACCACGTCTCCAGGTGATTAAGCAGGTCAGTGTTCCATCTGGGGAATGGAAAAGTACATCGTTAGGACTCGGTCTTGTACGTTACTTCCTTTTTTTGTCTTTTTGAGACAGGGTCTCTCTATGCAGTTCAGGCTGTCCTAGAGCTCACTTTGTAGCCCAGGCTGGTCTCGAACTCGCCACGTTCCTCCTGCCTCAGCCACCCAAGTGCTGGGATTACAGGCATGCGCCACCACACCTGGCTCTTGTACGTTACCTTCATAATACACGGTATTCTAACAAGTTTGTGGGCTTGTACAAAGTTTGTCTTGAAAGACACGTCCCATTAACCACGAAGCATTGTATTTTGTGAAGGTAGAGTATTTTGCGATCTAGATTTAAAAGCCTAACCAGATTCATACAACCATAGTTTGGGTTATCAGCTTTTGTTGTTTGCAAATAAAAATTACTCTGATGAAAATTGTTCTTAACCACAGGTGAATTTTGGTTCCTTTTGATAATCTGTTAAAAGCTGTAGCCTGGCATGGTGGCACACACCTGCAATCCCAGCACTCAGGAGGCTGAGGCAGGATGATCTTTATGAGTTTGAGACCAGCCTAGGCTACAAAGTGAGTTTAAAGCCAGCCTGAACTGTATAATGAGACCCTGTCTCCAAAAAAAAGCTGTAGAAATTTTTCCCAGGGAAGTGCACATTGATATCTGGACAGAATGTTCTTGGGCCCAGTGAAGTTTACCTATGGGTCCCTGCTGTCACTTTGATCTAGAAGCTAGGGGTGGTAGTTTATGCCTATAATCTCAGCTAGTTGAGAGGCTGAGGCAGGAGGATCATGAGTTCAAGGCCAGCCTGAACAATGTAGCTAGATGTTCCCTCTCAAAAACACACACAAACTCATGTGCTTTAAAATTCGGCCATTACACAGTTTATGATCTTGAGTCTTTAAGTGATGAGCTGAATTCTACAGCTTGTAAATTAAGAGGCAAACTGTCAGCAGGACATACCGGACTATGCCTCCTGGCTCTTTTTTTTTTTTTTTTTTTGTCTTTTTGAGACAGGGTCTCGCTATGCAGTTTAGGCTGGCCTTGAGCTCACTTTGTAGTCCAGGCTCGTCTTAAACTTGCAGTGATCCTCCTGCCTCAGCCTCCTGAGTTCTGGGATTACAGGCGTGTGCCACCACGCCCAGCTTACATGGTATATCTTTTTTTTTTTTTTAAATAAAAGCACAAAAACATATTAACAAACAGACACAAGTTAGCATAAAAAATAGTACAATCAAAACTGATCTACAGACAAGGTGACATGGACTCAACAGTGGTTGTTGCTTACATGGTATATCTTGATTCTTCTTTTTTCCTCAATCCCCTCCTTTCAACCTCTCTTTCCCTCCTTATTTACAAAAACTTTGTTTCCATTTTATTCCTATTTTTTCTTTTCCTCCCCCTCCCCTTTGTTCCCCTCCCCATTTGAACATTTTCTTCCTATTTCCCAGTGTCTGTCATACATTTTGGTCCTTATTTGCACTTTCACTTTCTCACACCAGAGAAGCCCTGCAATATTTATACATACGTGTCCAGTTTATTTCACTTAGAGTATGGTCTCAAGGTGTGTCCATTTACCTAGAAATGTGTTGAGCTTATTTTTCTTTATGGCAGAGTAATACTCCATTGTATTAAAAAAAATCTTCTTTATCTATTTACCAGTTGATGAACATTTGGGCTCTTCCCAAGATTTGGCTGTTACAGGTTGTGCCACTTATAAATATGGTGTGCATATATCGCTGTGGTATGATGCTTTTCTTTCAGGAAGATACCAAGAAGGGTTGAGTGGGACCTCTAATCCTACTTTTTGAGGAATTTGTACATTGATTTTCACAGTGGGTGCAGTCTGCACTCCATCAACAATGGAAAAGAGTTCCTTTCCCCCAGCACCCCGCCAGCATTTGTTATTGCTTAATTTCCTGATGACGGCGTTCTTTCTGGGGTGAGATGGAATCTCAGTGTTGTTTTCATTTGCATCTCTCAAATCACCAGCGGTGTTGAACGTTTTTTCATGCGTTTGTTTGCTGTTTGTGCTCCGTCTGAGAAGTACGTATTCCTCTCAGAGGCCCAGTTTTGGATTGGGTCTTCAAATACGGGGATCTGATTTTTTTAGTTCTTCATGTATTCTGGACGTTAGTCCTTTGAGCAACAGTTGGTAAAATTTTTTCCCCACACTGTAGGTTGTCTCTTCACTCTGTGGTGGTTTCTCTTGATGTACAAAAGCTTTTTAACATGATGTGATCCCAGTTGTTGGTACTTTGTGGTAGTTCCTACGCAGTCAGGGTTTTGTTCATAAAGTCTACGCCAGTGACTTCAAGAGTTCTGCCTATTCTCTCTTCTAGCAGATTTAATGTTTCTGTTTTAGTATTTAGACCTCTGATCCATTTTGATTTTAGTTTAGTGCATGGTAAGAGACATGGGTTTCATTTTAGTCTTTGGCATGTGGAAAGCCAGTTTTTCTACCACCGTTTTCTTTCTTTCTTTCTTTGTTCCTTTTTGGTCTTTTTGAGACAGGGTTTTGGTATGCAGTTCAGGCTGGCCTTGAACTAACTCACTTTATAGCCCAGGCTGGCCTTGAACTGTAGCAATTCTCCTGCCTCAGCCTCCTGGGTGCTGGGATTACAGTTGTGCACCACCATGCCTGATTTCCAGCACCACTTATTTTTATTTTTATTTATTTACTTTTTTGGGTACTGGGAATTGAGCTCAGGACCTTGTACTTTCCAGGCATGGGCTGTGCCACTGAGCTATATCCTTGGCCTGACACCATTTATTATATTAAAGAGGCTATCTTGCACTGAAAGTGTTTGGCCCCTTTGTCAGAGATAAAGTGGCTGAGTGTGTTTAGAGTTGTTTCTACATCTTTTAATCTGTTCCATTGATCCTTGGATTTGTTTTTTTCTGCCAGTACCTTGCTGTTTTTAATCACTATGGCTTTGTAGTATAATTTCAAGTCAGGGATTATGATGCCCCATCCAGGCTGATCTTGAACTCTTAATAATCCTCCTGCCTCATCCTCTTGAGTGCCAGGATTACAAGTTAGCCCTACTATGCCTGGCTTTTTTCTTAGGTCCTTGGGTTTCCTCCATTTTTTCGCCCTCCTTTTTGGTTTTTTTTGAGACGGGTCTGCCTGTGTAGTTCAGCCTGACCTTGAGCTCACTCTGTAGTCCAGGTGGGCCTTCAACTCATAGCAGTCCTCCTGCCTCAGCCTCCCGAGTGCTGGGATTACAGGTGTGCACTACCGTGCTCAGCCGTTTCCTCCATGTTTTCTGTATGGGTGAGCACGTGTCAGTGGCCATGTGCTCGCTGCTGGATGCCGTCCACAACACAGATAGATCGCTTTCTGCACAGCTGCTCCCAGCAGCGGTGTTCGGATCACCTTTTTTTTTCACCTTACTTTTTGACCACAGTGAATAATGCTGCTGCAGACACTCATGCGCGAGGTTGTCTGTGGGTTTTTCCCCTAGTGCTGTGCTGGAGATGGAGCCAGGGCCTTGCGCATGTAAGGCGAGCACTCCACCCCGGAGCTGCATCCCAGCCCTTGTATTTGTTTAGGTTTTGAGACAAGATCCTTATAAGCTTCCCATGCTGGCCTCTAACTTTCGCTTTTTCTGCCTCAGCCTCCTGAGAAGCTGGAATACAAAGTCTTTTGAAGACTAATAATTCTAGCTTTCAGGAAGGAAGCTCCACTACATAGGCAAGGGAAACCAGAAAATACCTTGCTAAAGTTTTGAGTGCTTTGGTTTAATTTGGACACTTTGAGTTGGGCATGAGTGCAGTTTTGGAATGGATGTAGGCTGGAGTCCTGACTGTAGTGAGTGCAGCGTGTGGGCCGGTCGCAGTCGATGCCCTCAGTACAGATTGGATCCGGGCCAGAAGATATTAAATGTGAAGACAAGGTAAAGCCGAAGAAAGAAAGAAAAATAACTTACACCAGAGGCTTTTTCTTTCTTGGTTGTTATTCTATGGGTTGAACCTAGTTTCACACTGAGGTACATCCTGAGCCCTTCTTTATTTTCTTTTTGAGGGTCCTGCTAAATTGCCCAGGTGAGGGCTTGCGCTTGGCATTGTCCTGTCTCAGTCTCCAGAAGGCTGCGATCGCAGGTGTGCACGAGCACGCCCAGCAGCAGTAAGCCTGGAAACCCGCGTGCTCGGTGACTGAAGGCCGGGCTGAGCTGATGAGAAAATAAAGCGATACCAAGACAGGGCAGTGGGGCAGCCGACGCTCTTAATGGGGCGTGTAGAGAGAGGCTCCCCGCGCAGCGACCCTGCGTGGTGCTGGCTCTGTTCACTGTGGGACCCAAGTGGGCTCGCAGGGCCCTGGGCCGTGGGACAGAGAGTGGTGCTGATGAGGCCTTAGGAGGACATGTGTGGCTTGTGTCATGGGGAGCCCGCCCTGGTGGCTGAGCTGAGGAGCCCGGCTCCTTGAGGAAGGGCCTAGAGCCAGCCTTGAGGCCTTCCGTCTCCTGCCCTTTAGTGTCTCTCAGCCGTAGTGGGCCGTGCTTGAGAGGACTGTGGAGGGCTGCTGTATCCTGGGTGCCAGGGTCCGCCTGAGATGAGAGCAAAAGTCGCTGCCATGAGCAGGTGTAGGGACCGAGAGAGGAGCAGCCGGGAGGTTTCTTGGGAGCCTGACTCCCAAGCCGAGGGTGGAGGAGTTTATGTGTTAGGAAAGGAATTGTCCAGGACTGTGCGGGCAGTGGGCAGGCCATCCGAGGGGAGAGCGTGGTGAGGGAACAGCAGGAGATTGTCTCTGTGTGGTGTCAGCGTGCAGAGGAAAGCACAGAGCGGGGAGCGTGCTTGGGACCCAGCGGCGGCACTACCCAGAAGAGGTGTAGGGGTTTTCCTTGGGGCCAGCCTTTTGGGGGGGGGTCCATTCCCCTGAAGGCCGGATAGGCAGGAGCCAAGGCAGGGACAGCGGGCTCAGGTGGTTGGCTCAGGAGGACAAGGAGGGGCAGGCGGGCAGAGGGGGCGAGGGAGAGGTGGCAAGGTTCGGGGTGTAGGCTGGAGCGTGTCCCTGGTGTGGATTGTAGTGGAAAAGGAGCTAGGGCACAATGTGTGCACACCCTGCCACCGGCGCATCTGTGGAGGAGGGAGTGGCTGGGTCTCTGGCCGCCTGTACAGGCTATGTCGTCCCCAGCACAGAGCTGGTCCCCCTCTCCATACTGAGCCACAGCGAGGCCTTTAATTAGGTGTGGTGGCCGAGGGTAGCGGGTTTCCTCTTGCTTGAATTTGCATAGTGCGAACCTGGGGGGGCCTGGGGCTTTTGCTGCCTACCAAGTGGGTGTCTGTCTAATGCTCCTCGAAAGTCCTCCTGCCAGTACCCGAGCACTCCGCGCAAGGTCTTTGCTTCAGTCCTCTCGGGGTTCTGCATATTGGCAGCATCCACATCCACTCAGTTTCCAGCGCATCCACATCCACTCAGCGTCTGGCCTTGGCCTGTGTGTGGGAACACATCACACCCAGCCGAGTGGCCCTGGCTGGCCTCTCCTGTGCTCAGGTGTTGCTTTGCTTTTTTCTTCTCTGTTTCTTGCAGTGCTGGGAACTGCACCCAGGGCTTTACACTGCTAAGCACAGCCCTACATTCTGGCTGCTGTACCCGCAGTCCTAGGGGCATTTTTGTGTCCTAATCTGCAGTGTGGTTTTTTTCACTAATGGAGAAAGCTGAGGTCAAGAAACACTAAGCCCAACATTCAGGAGGCTGAAGCAGGAGGATCACTGTGAACTTCAGGCCAGTTTGGGCCACCTAGTGAGTTCAGCCAGAACTCATAGCAAGACCCTGTTTCAAAAAACCAAAAGAGAGAGAAATACTATCTAGACTAGAATAAGGTTTCTAGAAAAAGAAATATTTTCTCCTTCCTGTCTTTATTTCCATGTAAATGATTAGGAGGGTGGGTGTGTTGGGTTGACCAGTGCCCCCCTGAAATTCTGTTTACCTGGGGCCTCTGTAATCTTGTTTGGAGGCATAGTCTTTAAGGACAAGATTATCTTGGTCAGATTAGCATGTGCTCTAGTTACACCAGGACTGGTGTCCTTGTAAAAAGAGGAGAGCAGCCAGATATGGTGATGAACACCTATGGTCCCAGTTAGTGGGGAGGCTGAGGCAGGAAGATCTCTCAGGCCTAGGTGTTGAGGGCCAGTCTGGACAATATGAGACCCCATCTTATGAAAGAAAGGAAGGGAGGGAGGGGGAGAGGAGAGGTCAGAGATAATGCCGAGGGAGGCGCTGCACGGAAGCACTCCCTGCCAGCAGCAGCAGGAGCTGGTGCAGAGGACGGGTGCTGGCCGCTGGCAGCTGTGGGTGGCACCAGGCTGCAGCAAGGTACATTGTGAAGAGGAGGTCTGCTCTGCATCCAGGTTCTCCAGGGCTGTGATGGAAGGGTCACGCTGGTGAGGCCTTCTCCTTGGCATTGTCCCCCGAGGTACACGGCGGTTGCAGCAGGGTGCAGGGAGTGCAGGTGACCGTGTCCCTCTCATATAAAGTCATGGTGTGTCCATCATAGGCTCTGCCTTGTTTGATCCTTGTTACCCCCTAAGCCCCCCACTGTAAACGCCTTAGTCTTAAGTTTCCCGCTTCTTTTTTAAGAAAAGACTCGGCATGGTGGTACACACCAGTGATCCCACAACTCAGGAGGCTGAGGCAGGAGGACCACCCAAAGCCAGCCTGGGTTCCATAGTGAATTCAAGGCCAGCCTGAACTGTATAGCAAAGCTGCAGCTGCCTCAGTGCAGCCTGTTGAGATGTTAGCATCCCTGCCTTGTAGAGGAGGGAGGAGAGCTCTGGTGAAGTAGAGGAGGAGTCAGAATTTGAACCTGGACCTGGCTCCTCCTGTCCCGCTGCCTGCCCTGGCGCACGAGCTTCCGTGCTGAAGCCCTAGGAGACCCTGGAGCAGAGCCCTCCCCATACTGCTGTCTGTCTGCGCTCTCCCACCCGCTGCTCTGCGGTCAGCTTTTTGTCACAGGAATGAATTGCGGGGCAGTCCTCTGCGCTGAGCAGGGAAACCAAGTAGAAAGTGAAGCTCCTTACCAGGTGTTGGTGCTGCTTCTGCTGCTGCTGCCAGAGCCTGCAGAGCCATGTGGTGGTGATGGAGATGTCTCTGTCACCAGAGATACCGGCTGTGGTGCTTACATGGGCTTTTTGCTTCTTGTTCAGATTTTTTTTTTTTTTTTTGTCTTTTTGAGACAGGGTCTCACTATGCAGTTCAGGCTGGCCTTGAGCTCACTTTGCAGCCCAGGTTGGTCTCGAACTCACAACAGTCCTCCTGCCTGAACCTCCCAAATGCCGGGATTACAGGTGTGTGCCACCACACCCAGCTTGTTCTTTTTTATTTTATTTTTGTGTTTGAGACCGGTTTTCCCGTGTAGCCCAGGCTGGCTTTGAGCTTGCAGCAATCTTTTTGCCTCAGCCTCCCAAGTGCTAGGATGACAGGCGTACACCACCACGCCCGGCTTTTTTTTTCTTTGAAGAGAAAATACAATCTAAAGTTTATGTCACATTTGCTGCCAACTAATCCAAATTTAATAAACCAGGAAGCCAAAGGTGTAGTAAGCTCAGTGGTGGAGCACTTGGCACACAGAGCTCTGGGCTTCGTCCCCAGCACAAAAACAAACACAAAGCCAGATGGAGTGTTGTGCTGGCCTGGGTGCCTCTGGGCTGCTGCAGCCCGTGGTGGCCAGTCCCTTGGCTGGGAAGGGCGTGGCGGAAGGTGACCCTCAGCTCGGTCAGCGAGGTCTGGGGGTACTAACTGTTGTCCAGAGTTAGCTCAGAAGGAAAAGCAGCTGGAGGTGGCCTCACCTGTCTGCCTTATGTGGAAAGCAGTTCAATGGGGAGCTGTTGGGGAAGTGAAAGGAAAAGCATGTTCTGGATTCTGAAATTCAGGTACAGTGACGAGTGATACTGCAAAGCAGCTGGGGGGGTCTTGGGGATGTTTTGTCGTTTGGTGTTTCTGGGCATCAGACCAAGGGCCTCACACACGCTAGGCAGGCACTGTACCACCAAGCTACAGTGCAGCACAAAGTACTGTTTTTATTTATATTCTTTTTATTATTTATTTATTTAGTTAGTTTGTTAGTTTTTGTTTGGGTTTTTTTGGTTGTTTTGAGACAGGGTCTCACTGTATAGTTCAGGCTGGGCTTGATCTCACTATGTAGCCCTGGCTGGCCTCAAACTCACAGTGATCCTCCTGCCTCAGCTTCCTGAGTCTGAGAGGACAGGCATGTACCACCACACTTGGCTTAGTTTTTGTTTTTTGAGACATGGTCTTTCTATGTAGTCCAGGCTGGGCTTAAGATCATAGCAATCCTCTGCATCAGACTCTTGAGTGTTGTGATCACAGATGTGTGCTACCACACCTGACTACAGCTGGTTTTTTTGTTTGTTTATTTGTTTTTGTTTCTTTGGTACTGGGAATCAAACTCAGGACCTTGTGCTTGCCAGGCAGGCACTGAGCTGCTAAGCTATATCCCTGGCCCTATAATGTTTTAAAGTGAGGAAGCAAAGAGCTAAAAACACCACTTGGCATTAGGTATTGAGCTTTGGGAACATTTTCTTACACGTTTTTGTCTTGAGGTTTTTCTTCTGCTCTGTCTCCAAATGCCTGTGCCCCACTTCTGTTTAGATGTCTGCCTTGTGACTTGTGTGGGCAGCCCACCTGGCTGTCTACTCCTCTGCCCCATTGCGCTTCTCGTCAGTTTGCCTGAGGGGTGGGTCCTTGCCTACTTGTTTTCGCCAGCAGCAGATCCCTTACTCACAAAGCCACCCAGTCTCACAACTGCTCTAAGAGCTCCCCAGGCCCCCGGGTGTACTGTCTCTACGATCCCTGTCGCTCCAGGCCACCCTGCACAAGAGCGAGCAAAGTATAAAATCATCACAGCACTTCACACTGCCACAGATCCCCGCAGAACCCTCCCTGACGTGGCGTGCACTTGGCCTGTGGATCTGCTGCTCCGCAGCGGCTCTGGAGCCCTCTTTCCTAAGGGTCTTTATAAGGGTGATCAGAAGTTCAGGCACTGTGGCTGCCGAGCGCCATCCAGCAGAGTGGCGGGCTCTCGAGCCCCTACCCACTCCACCCACCAGGTCTGGGGCTGTGAGACCTGTGTCTTCGCCAGATGAGCATGGCCAGGAAAAGGGAACGCTGTGAATTGGTTCAGAGCCTGGAGGCAGCCAGGACAGTGCAACCAGACACTCAGGAAGGAGCGCAGGGCATGGCAGCAGACAGGACTGGCCTAAGCGTGACTGAGAGAGTTTCCCACTGCGGAAACGGAGGTAGCGCTCCGCAGACAGCGGGGTGCCCTCGCAAACAGGAAGAGCAGTGAAGACATTCAGGGTTGGACTTAGACTCTTCTCAGCGCTGCATCGTCTGTGTCGCCTCTGCAATTTGTGACTTCATACATTCTATGTAGATTCTTTGGGACTCTGAAATTCCGAGCCCAGTCCAAGCACCCTATCTGTGCTGTTTCCCCTTCAGGCAGCTGCTGCTGTCACTCCGATGTCAGTCTGCCTGCATGTAGGTAACTAGAATCTGACCGTCCCCACAGCCTTGGTCTCTGAGTGTCGCCTCCTCCCTCCACCCATCTGACAGCAGGGACAAAGAGACTGGTGAGTTTGAGGCGAGGGGAGGAAGTCGAGGTGAGTAGCGGTGTCTTTTATGGTGACACATTTTTAGAATTTCAGCCCTCACCAGATCTCTCGTCAGCGCTCACAGCTAGTGTCCCAGTGTTCCAGGTCACAGTTTGTTTGGAAGCTAGAGTGGCCCTTCCTGAAAGCCACAGCCTGTGACGTCACTGCCCTGTCCATGCCTCTGTAGTCCCTGTCCGCTTAGGGACTCAGGTCTGTAGCAAGGCTGCCGGGCTGTGTGTGAGCCAGGGCCTCACCCATGCCCCACCCTCCCTCCTCTGCTTCCTCGGTGTGTAGCCTGGTGAAGCTTGGGTGCTTGTTTTTTCTACACATTTTTTTTTTTTTTTTTTGG
>PVLD010013393.1:0-56235 GCA_004027595.1 Dinomys branickii | reverse complement strand
GAGAGGGAGAGGGAGAGAGAGAGAGAGAACTCACTCAGATCACTCAGAAAAGGAAAGAGAAACACACACTCTCACCCTTGGGAGCTTACAGTCTGGTACACACTCTTGCTAGTGTTCTCCCTAAATGTAATAGCAATCTCTTGTTAGTGTGATTTCAAAATTCTCATCTGTTGACCATGTCTACAAATCCTTTTTTTGTACACAGAGTTATGTAAACTGCAGTCTCAGGAGAAACCTGTGTTTAATAAACTTTGTGAAGTGCCTTGTTTAGAATTTACGTGTGTCAAACGTCCTTGATTTCACTGTATGTGTTCGCAGGCCACATCTTTTACTATCACCACATTTGCAAGTATAAAATACATTACAGATAAACTTTATTTAGTACAGTCATTCTAAATCAAAACTGAGACTTTATTTCACAGAAAATAATTTTTGGCAGATGTAGTAAAATGATACTAAAACATAGATAGAACTTTCTAATCTCTTTTATATTTACTTCCAAACCAGGAATGGTGTCGAACACCTGCAATCCCAGCACTCCAAGAGGCTGAGGCTGGAGGATGGTAAGTCAACCTCAGTCTAGGCAACTTAGCAAATGAGAGATCCTGTCTCAAAATTTAAAAAGAAAAAAATTTCAAAAGGGGGCTAGGGCCAAGCAAGGTGACTTACCAAATGAGAATTACATGCTTGTAATACCAGCACTCGGGAGGCTGAGGCAGAAGGATCACTGCAAGTTTGAGGCCAACCTGGGGTACACAATGACCTCAAGCCCAAACTGAACTACATAGTGAGATCCTGTACATGAAAGCCCTGGGTTCAGTCCTCAATACCATAACAGTAATTAATTAATTACTGCCACAAAGCACTTTTAAAGGAAAAGAACATACTACACCTCTAAATCAGAGATTCAAGCCCTGATTCTGTCACTAACTGTGTAATGCTGGTTAAAGTATTTAGCTAGTTGAGACTGTTTCCTTATCTTAAAATAGAGGTAGAACTGACTTCATGGAGTTCTTGTGAAGATTAACTAACGTATTCAAAGCCCAGCTCAATTCCTGGAGAACGTAGTGGGCGTCCAGGGATGTTCATTCCTTCCCTCTTCCCCAGGTCTGCGGACTGCTGTCAGGGTTGTCAGGGGCCTTCCTGCTTGGAGGTGTTTTCGCCGGAGTTAAGACACAGCTGCCTCTTGATGAAGCCTTTTCTTTCCTTCTTTTTGGAAACAGGGTCTCACTTTGTAGTGCAGGCTGGCCTTGAACTCACTTTGTAGTGCAGGCTGGCCTCAAACTCATGCTGATCATTCGCCTGGGCCTCCCAAGTACTGGGATTGCAGGCGTGCACCACCACACCCTGCTCTGTGAAGCTTCCTCTCACTTCCAAAGGAAAAGCTCCCTCCACATTCCTACGACTCTGGGTTTGCACCCAGACTTCACTTCAGTTTCTTAAAATCATCTGTCACTTTCTGCCTCTCCCATTAAACTATGAGTCGCCGAGAGCAGAGATCATATCTCAATAATCCCAGCTCAGGGAAACAGCTGGCACATTTCAGGGCTGGAACAAAGGCTTGCTGAATGAGTAAATGAAGTTATTATTTAAGAAGTACTGGTAATTACTATTGGGTGACCCGAACTTTATGGTTCTGCCCTTAATGGGCTGAGACCCTTTTTTATACGTTTTTGAATCCCTCTCTCATAGCATTTGGCAGTTTACTAAGAACATGGAAAGTCTGCAATAAATACTTTTGGATGATGGGATCCACATTACACTTTTGTCTCTACAATTTAACTCTAAATAAAAAACCCTAGTGCATGTGTCTCTGGGAAGCCTTTTTTGTCTTGCTTTGGTTTTCTTTCTGGTTTTGGCAGTAACAGGATTGAACTCGGGGTGCTGAACTACATCACCAGCCCCCTTTTGAGACGGGGTCTCACTTAACTGCTGGCCATGAACTTGCAATCCTCCTGCCTCAGCCTCTTGAGCAGCAAGGAAAGCCTTTTTTACTAGGAATTCTTAGCTGGATGTGATGGCACACACCTGTAACTACAGCTCTCTTGGGAGGCTGAAGCAGAATTACAAGTTTAAGCCCAGCCTGGGCAATTTAGTAACTTAGCAAGACCCTGTCTCAAAAACTTAAGTAAAAAGTGCTGGGAATGTACAGTAATTCATCCAAAAGCCCTGGGTTCAACAGCCAAGTACTGCAGAAGTAGGAAGCCATTCTCAACAGTATTAGCAAAGAATTTAAGAAAACATTAGAGGTAGGCTACAAATACTTTTTCCTAGTGTGTGTCTGTACATGCGGACATTTTCTTTGGGGTTTTCTTTCTTGCCATTTTGGAAATGGAACTCAGTGCCTCATCCGTGCTAATCAAGTGCCTACCAGAGCACTAAATCCCAGCTCCTACTACTTTACTTTGAGGCTGAGTCTTGCTAGGTGGCCCCAACTTTCGATCCTCTTGCCTCAGCCTTTCAACTAGCTGTGATTACAGACTTGAGCCACCGCACCTGGCCCCTGTATGTGTTTTGAAAGAAACTAATGGCTCACTTCCAACTCATTTCACTAAGAAAATGGCTATTAGAAAACCCTCTGATTTGCTACGGAAAATGTAAATCTTCGTTTAATAACTTTCAGCCAATGTAAATCTTCGTTTAATAACTTTCAGCCAAACGTTCCCCACCCTGCAGTCCTGGGCCAGCTGGCCGTGCCATCTCACCCCTGGGAGGTGGCTGCTTGTAACAGTAAAACTGCATCACTAAAATTGGGGGGGGTCCCCTAAAGTAAAAGACTCGGGTTTAACTTCTTATTGAAAATCAACCTTAGGGCTGGGGATATAGCTCAGTGGAATAAGCGCCTGCCTAGCAAGCGCAGGGTCCTGAGTTTGATCCCCAGTACCACCAAAAAAAAAAAAAAAAAAAAAGAAAATCAACCTTAAGTTATAGCTTTGGCTTCATTTAGAAAAGATCGTGAAAAAAAATCTCAAAAACTGGTAACTCCGGGACGTTCTGGACATCCTACAGATTGAAAACTAGATAAAAACACATGAAGTGCTGGTGAAGTTTCGCTGGTGGATTTAAGGGGGACATATTTCACACACCCGGATACACACACACCAGGCCACAGAGAGGCGGCAAGCAGTAAATTGTCCACCAAACTGCCCTTCGGTTTCACTACATAATAATGAGAGAACCTGACAAAGCCGAGCTGGCCTTAGTGCTTAAATACACACTCTCCTGCGCTGGGCGTGGTGGCACACGCCTATAATCCCAGCACTCGGGAGGCTGAGGCAGGACGATCGTTCCAAGTAAGAGACCAGCCTAGGCTGCAAAGTGAGCTCAAGGCCAGCCTGAACTGTATAGCGAGACCCTGTCCCAGAAAGATAAATAGACAGATAGATAGATACGTACATACATACACACTCGTCTACCAGTCTTTCTGAACCCGACAACAGCAAACCTAGCTTGGGCCCTTACCGTGTGCCAAGGCCTGTGTCCAGCGTCTTACATGAACTCAAACCTTCAGCACTTACCAACCCCCCATGTAACAGGCACTATTAATGTCCCCGCTCTGCACACGAGAGAGCTGCAGTGAAAGGTTACACAGGTAGCGAACGGCAGGGCGGGGAGTCATCTGGAAAGCTCCGGGGCTCCAGATGGCAGTGCTTTCTTAGGGCTACAGAGACCGGGGTAGCGTAATCACAGCGTCCAGACACCTTCGAGACAGACACTTTCTCAGCCATCAAGTTTCAAATGCTACCCTGGGTGCTTGCAGGGCGGGCGGCAATCCCAGTCCAGGTGCGCCTCCTGGCCAGGGGAGACTCAGGACTGCCCTTGGATCCTGGGCGTCAGCTCAGACGCCGGAAAAGCGGCGCAATGAAAAGGCACCCGGGGCGCAGCGAGGGCGGGAACCCGCGCACCCGCCGCCCGGCGCAGAGCGACCCGGCCCGGCGGTGCAGGTACAGGTGCACGGGCGACCCGGGAGGGCTGCGCGACCCCGGCCCCAAGGGGAGAGGGGGCGGGGCAAGGGGTGGCGCGGAGCCGGGGGCGCGCGCGGCGGGGGCGCGCGGAGGAAGGATGCTCGGGCGGGGCGCGGTGGGGGAGGGGTCCCGGCCCGGACTCTCACTCACCGCCTAGCTCTCCTCCCGGGCCCGGCGCCGCGGTCTGCCCCACTCCGGCGCCAGCCGCTCAGATCTCCTCCCGGGGCTCAGCCTCCAGCCAGGGCCCACGAAGCTGGCGAGAGGTCGGAGCGGGCGGAGGGCGTGTGGCGAGAGCAGCCGAGAGGTTGGGGTCGCCCTCGCCGCCGCCAGTGCCGACACAGACACGGACACCGCCGGCTCCTCTCAGGCACGGAAGCTGCAGACCCTCCCACCACGCCCGCCTCCCGCACCGCCCGCCGGAAGAGTGACAGCAATATTAGCCAATCAGAGTCCTCATCCAGGCCGGGTTGGGCTGACTGAGGGGGCATTCGGCGAAGGAAGGAGACAGAGAGGGGCAAGAACTGCGGGGCTACTTCCTGTGACTGACAGCACGCCGTACCCAATGGGCAGCGAGGAGATGACCTCATCGCCGAGGGAAGTGTGGAACTGGAGGAGCCGGGGCAAGGAGGTGGGAAGAGGCCGGAGACGGGCGGAGGAGGGGCTCTCGCCCTTAAAGAGGCCGCCGCCCATTGGTCACGGTGTCCAGAGAAGGGCAGCGGACCGACTGGACAGCGGTGCTGCGGTGGGGGTCAGTGTCGATGCCAGCTCCTACCGCTGTAATCCTCCAGAACCCACCCGATCCTTCTCGGGCTTTAGGGGCGCCGGGGCCTGGGGGCTCCTAAGTGGATTATTTCACTTCCACGTGTCCCAAAGGAGACAATAAATTACGCTCTGGCCTGAAGCCCTGAATTCCCGTTACGCCCCCGCCCCCGAGCTCCGCCGCCGTGTTTCTCTGAATCGGTTTCCCGACGGTGAAGGAGGGTGCTGACACCGACCGCCCCTCCCCGCCGCTCTCGAGTGCTGAGATCATCAGCGGCCAAAGTGCTCCCGGCTTGGAGAAGGAAAAGGGCTGGGGCAACCCAAGCCCTGGTTTCTGCTGGATCCTGGAAGGGCGCCTGCCACGGGACTATGAATGAGTCAGGAAACACCGGCAATTCTAGAATACTGCCGGGTGTAATCCCAGCACTCGGGAGGCTGAGGCAGGAGGATCGCCGCGAGTTTACGTTCGAAGCCAGCCTTGGCTACATAGAGTTCAAGACAAATCCGAACTACCTAGCGAGACTCTCAAAAAACCGAAATAAATAAATGTAAAATGCTGACGTGTAACGAAGGGCGTGTGTGTGTGTGTGTGTGTGTGTGTGTGTGTGAGAGAGAGAGAGAGAGAGAGAGAGAGAGAGAGAGAGAGAAGCCACATTCTTACAAAGAATACGGACTAAAGGGGAGCGAGAAATAAGGTTAGCGAGGCCCACTATGATAAGACCTGCCCTGGGGCCGCGGCCCCTTCCCACCCTCGCCGGCAGCCGTGGGAAGGAGCCCCGAAAGAGAAAGAGCCCCAACTCGATGGGGTGGAAAAGAGGAGGCTTCACCCAAGGCTTCCTGGGGAGGGTTCACCAGACTGGGGAGGAGGGCGGAGCAGTCTCGCTGGAGGAAGAAGGAGCAGGGGCTCTCTTCTGGTCTGGGGGACAGGTGAAGGCTCCGGGGGGGCGGGTGCTGCCCCAACAGCACCAACGCCAAAGCGGCCCTGCGAGCTCCGATTATGCCTCAGAGACCCGCTTGGACTTCAGCACCGGGGGCCAGAGGCAGACTCTAAGGGGGGTAGGCGGGACCCTGTGGTTTAGTCACCCTTTCCCCAGGCAAAAAATTCTTCCACCGAAGCCCTGATAAATTATTTATTCAACAAATATTTTCTTGAGTAAGACGTAGCGTGGGTAAGACAGACAGATGAAGTCACCGCCCCCGAGGGTGCTTACGCAAAGGGGGCGCCTGGGGCTGTGACTCCCCCAAGTGTCAGGACGGCAGACGCAGGGGCTGGGCTGGCCTTGGAGGAGAAAGTACCGCGGGTGCAGTCCTTGGGGTGGGGCAGATGGCCCCAGCACAAGACCAGGGTGGGGCGTCCTGGATATCGTCCAGGGGACGCAGCCCTCAAGAAAACGAGAAAGTGAGAGGGAAGTCCCACGTGTCCTGTTAGTCAGGGAGAGCAGTGTGCCCAGCCTGCCCACAGCAGCCTGCGGGGCCAGCGCCCTGCCTCACAGATCTCCCTGTATTTGTCTTTTTTTGGAGGGGGTAGTCAGACAACTTAAACTGTAGCTATTTTATATACAGCTGTCTGTAAAGCTCTCCTACAGATTCCTTATGGATGTTCTGCCTCCCTCTCATCTCTGACCCCAGGCCCTCAATTATTCTTTAAAGCTTCCCAGAATGAGTCTAATCCCAACCCACCGCTTTCCCACACTTCCCCCCAAAGACAATAAAGTCCCCTCCTCCTGACCCCAACTCAGATCATAGTTTCCAGATGCCTCAGGATCTTAATGACCTCATGTGGATATTCTTCAGTTTGTTAGCATCTACTGGGAACATGTGTTATTTTGGTCCCTCCAGAGGATATTCTCTTTCTTCTGATAAGGGGACCCTAGTTGGGGGGGCCACTCTCCCTCACCCTCTATCCACGTGGCCGAATTGGGAATGACTTCAGCACTCATTCCAGGGGTGAGCTGAGTGACCAGCCCTAACCAATCAAAGCACTGCCCCCCACCAGCACCCTTTATATTGGTTGATTTAGGAAGGTCATGTGATTAAAGCCAGTGCAATCAAAATGAGCCCTGAAAGTGGGGGGGCAACACATGAAGCACTCTGGAGGCTGAGGCAGGAGGATCGTTGCAAGTTTGAGGCCAGCCTGGGCTACAAAGTGAGCTCAAGGCCGGCCTGAACTGCATAGGGAGACCCTGTCTCAAACAGACAAAAAAAAAAAAAAAAAAAAAGAGCCCTGATGCTTTCGTTAGAACTACTCCAGCGAAGTGCTTTACACCAGTCTCTCAACCTTCTGGTTTCTACATGGACTGAATAGGGAGGACCACAGGGAGGATAAAGCAATACAAATAAATAAAAATAACCAGACCTGAGATACAGTCAAAGGCCACCGCCTATAGCTCTATTTGAGAGCCTGAACCCCAGGAGGCTGCTGTTCTAGCACCCTGGGAGGCTGGGGCGGAAGGATCTCAAGCTCCAGCTCAGCCTGAACAACTTAAACACTGAATGAAACGCTGTTATTAAAAGGGAGAAGAGGGCAGAGAGTGCTGTAGTTCAGTGCAAAGGCCCTGGTTCAATCCGCAGTGGCGGTGGTAGGGAACCTGGACCCAGGTATTTTCTGGCGTTTGATTCCTTTGGTGTATTGGGTGAGGGAGAAGCCTTCAAAACACAGAGCCAGGGGACAGGATTTACTGCCAGAAGAGAAACTTGTAAGGGAAGAAATGGAGCAAGACAGGAGAGAGAACTCTAAGGTCAGCCCAGCAAAGCCCAATCTGCTCTTGTCCTGACCCCCAGCAGAAGAGCTCTGCAATTGGAAGGCTTTATGTCCCGCTATCTGTCTGCCCCTGGTCATAGGCCCTGTGGGGCCACAGTCCCCAAGGCGTCCCCTTGGCTGAGGCCACTCTGGAATTCCAGGCTCCACGCCTGTGGGTAGGTGCCCCGGGCTCCGAGACTCCCAACTGCAGTTGGGTTTCTGTTGCTTACAACCAAAATGGGATTTCTCGGGGGACCCAGGCGTGGGCTGAGCGGCCCAGAGCTCAGAAAGGCTATGCCCCTCTGCTGGGACACACACACGGGCCAGCTCAGCAGACCCTTTCTGCCTTCTCGCTCGAGCTGTTTCTCACCAGCTAATGCTATAACAAATTAATTCTTTCTTGTGTTCTCATAATTTGTGTGCACACACACACTTGTGTGTGTGTGTGTGTGTGTGTGTGTGTGTGTGTGTCACTGGGGATCAAACACGGGGCTCAGCGCATGCTAGGCAAGCACTCTGCAACTGAGCGAAGCCCCTACCTCCTATAAGTGATTCTTTGATACAGATATAGGACTTTAGGCCTAACTCTGCTGGTAAAAAACTCTGCTTTTTGGGTTGAGTTTAGTTTAGTTTTGCTGAGAGGTCTGGATATGTAGCCCAGCCTTGCCTCAAACCTGCGTTGACCTTCTTGCTTCGGCCTCCTGAGCCCTGGGATTACCGAGGTGCGCCACCACACTCAGTTCAGACAGCATCTGTCCATTTCTAGCCATCCCCAAAGCTTGCCAAGAAGCCAGCGGGTCCCATCCTGCCGTCCACCCACATGGGCTCCATTTCCAGTTTTGTTGCTATTGCAAAAGGGACAATCAATGACAGAGACCGTCAGGAGACCACAAGCAACTGATTCTGCCCCTTGCAGCTAGTAACCCAAATTCCTGGGAAGTGAACACTCACCCAGCCTTTCTCTTGCTCTTCTTGGGGAATTTCCCAAAGGTATTTTCCAGAACCTAACCAGCCAGACCTCCGCACACCCACTCCTTCCAGCTACTTCCCAAGCATTGATCTGGGTTGGTCTGGTCGCCATCGAATGCCTCCTGTTTATCTTCATCTACTCAGTGTCAAGGCTTCTTCCACTTCCTCCAGGAAGCCCTTCAGTACACCTCCGGCATGTGTGGATCTTTCTTTCTCCCCTAATCTATAATTCCTGCTGTGATCTGGTTATCAACATCCGGCTTCCTCTTTGTGATGGTTTCTATTGAGATACCCATCCTCCAGATGAAGAAAATTGTATTTTTCATTAAATGAGAAGAGTTCCCCCATGTCTCACAGCTAAAAACTAGCAAATCAGGTACAGATACTAAAATTAGAATTCTGGATCCAAGTCAATAAACACTTGTTGGCTAAATATGAGGAAATAGGGGAACTATTTAATTTTTTAAAAGTGAATTAGAACTGGGCATGGGGGCACATGGCTGTAACCCCAGCATTCAGGAGGTTGAGGCAAAAGGACCACCTAAAATTTGAGCCCAGCCTGAGCTACCTAATGAGTTCAAATCCAACCTGAACTGCATAGTAAGACACATTGCCTGGCAAACGGAAGGCCCTGAGTTCAATCCCCAGTACCACAAAAAAAAAAAAAAAGAAAACACCCAGTGAAATCAATACCCCTTGCCCATACCCAAGAACAGGGGCCACAAGCTGAGCGTCAGAACAATGCTGGAAGGCCAGGAAACTGCATGAAAAGGAGGCTGAGGCCTGGAGGAGGCCCAGGAAAGCCTTTGAACACTGCCGCTCCTCAAGCAATGCGCTTTGCGGCAGCATAGCATGTGCCTGACAAGTGTGAGGTCGAGAGTTCAATTCCCAGTACAGAAAAAGAAAAGAAGATATGGACCATGGACAGCCAGTTAGGACTTACTCGGTGTTTGGAAGGAATCTGCAATGAATTTAGGGGGGCAGTGAGTAAGCGCATGCCTTCGTATGGAGCAGGCCCTGGTGCAAGCCTGGGATAAAAGCACTCTGGGAGACTCAGATAGGAGGATTGAAAGTTTCAGCCCAGCCTCGGCGACTTGGGAGATGCTGGTTGTCGTTCTGTTCTGTTTGTTTTGTGGTGCTGGGGCTTAAACCCAGGGCCCTTGTAGCAAGCTGCAGGCCCAACCCTTTTTTATTTTTTATTTTGAGGCAGGGCCTGGTCCCACAACCCAGGCCAACTCAAGTCTGACCACTGAAACTCCTCATAGGATTTCATTCTGTTTTTGTTTTTTATATATCTGTTTTAAATGTATTTATTTATTATTGTTATTATTGGTTTTCCTTTTTTTTATATGTGTGGTGCTTGGGATCAAACTCAGGGGGGCCTTGTATATGCAAGGCAAAAATTCTACCACTGAGCCACATCCCCAGCCCGTTTTTGTTTTTTGAGGCAGGGTCTCAATACATAGTTCAAGCCGGCCTTGAACTCACTATGTAGCCCATGCTGGCCTCAAACTCGCAGAGATCATCCAGCCTCAGCCTCCCCAGTGCTGTGATTACGGGCATGTGCCCCCACACCCTGATTTGATTAGAGCGATCTTCTCTGGGTGCTTTGGAAGATAATCAGAACATGCTCTTATATTCAGTTTGACTCATGTATTTGGGGCCTACGTAATCATCTACAGAGGCAGAGAATCTGGATGGATTTTCATGGTGAGGTGGGGAGGAATCCGGACTGGGCAATGTCTTCGTGGCTTCGTGGGAGAAAGCCTTTCCTAGGGAGTGGGCTGCGTAACCTGTTCTTTGGTGCCCCCTCGTGGTTGTAACCGGGACACCTATACCTTCTAGACCAGAGAACAGACTGCTAGCAGCCAGGGGGAACTGAACTGAACTGAAAATTCTTATTGGCTTATGGAGCAGAAAGGTTTTGTTTTAAAAATAAAATATTAGCCGGGAGTGGTGGTGCATGCCTGTAATCTCAGTACTTGGGAGGCTGAGGCAGGATCATTACAAGTTCGAGACCAGCCTGGGCTACAAAGTGAGTTTAAGGCCAGCTTGAACTGCACAGCGAGACCCCGTCTCAAAAAGACGAAAGTAAATTAAATTATATAAACAAATAAACAAACATAAACATTAGCAAAACGTTTTCTTCCCTCTAGCAAGAAGGAAGCCCCAGCCCCAAACACTCTGCTTGGGGGATCTTGAAAGCTCTAGCTCAAAACCTCACTGTTGCCCAGCGTGGTACTGCACTCCTATGATCCCAGCACTCAGAAGGGCAAGACAAGAGAATCTCTGTGAGTTTGAGGCCACTCTGGACTGTGTAGCAAGATTCTGTCTCAACAAAACAAAACACAAACAAAAAAAAACCGCACTGTAAAAAAACGGAAGGGGTGATTTTCAGAGTTTTAAACTTTTTTAATTATCATTTTTGTGGAAGGAACTTACCAGACTCCTGCCTCAGCCTCCCAGACTGTTGGAATTACAGGCATGCACCACCATGCTTGTGTTTTTTTTGTTTGTTTGTTTTGTTTTTTGTTTTGTTTTGTTTTTTTGTATTTTGTGGGGTTTTTTTGAGACAGATTCTCATGAAACTGGCCAGGCTGGCCGAAAGCAGCTTCCCAAGTAGCTGAGGTTAGATCTGTGTGCCCTCTTCCCAACCCTTCTCAGACATTCCCACCACACGGAGAGAACAATGTCACATCCCTCTGGAAGTAGCCAGAAGCCCTGCTGCAAGCAAGACAGTTCTTCAAGGCTCTTGTTGAAACACATTTTGAATTTGACTTCACATTTTACCCATTTCTGGTTTGTTCTGTTAATCCCTGCCCCCCCACCCCTACACTGGGGCTTGAACCCAGGGCTTTTACCCTGGGCCTCATCTCCACCCTTTTATTTTATTTTATTTTATTTTATTTTATTTTATTTTGAGACAAGTTCTTGCTAAGTCACTGAGTTGCCCAGGCTGGGCTCTAATTTGTGATCCTCCTGTCTCAGCCTCCCAGAGTGCTGGGATTGTAGGACTGCACAGCCACACACAGCAGGGGCCGTATTTCTGTGTATGACTGTTGCTTGTTGTTCTCTCCGCACTGTGGGACTATGTTACGGTGAAAGCTTCCAGGCCCACTGTGGGTCGTTGTCTTCCGAAGGAGACGATTACAAAAGGTTGGCACATGCATCTCTGGGGTGACACAGACGTGCCCAAGATTCACACGTCTCATAGGGAGTGGAATGGTGAGGTCAGAGAGGTGGCGTATTTCAGCTTTTGAGTTGGGATTTCCAGCATTTCCAGTCATCTTTGTCACCCAGGCAAGTGGTAGTAGAGCTCCACACTGCTGCAATCTAGTTAGCATTTCCCTAGTGCACGTGGTGGTGTGAAGAATCTTTTGAGGCCAGGCATGGTAGCGCACATCTATCATCCCAGCTACTCAGGAGGCTGAGGCAGGAGGATTACCACAATTTTGAGGCCAGCCTGAGCTACATAGTGAGTTCAAGGCCACCCTAAACTATATGGTGAGACCCTGTCTCCAAAAAACAAAACAAAACAAAAAAAAATTTTTTTTTTGTCTTTTGGAGGTAGGTTCTCCATATGCAGTTCAGGCTGGCCTTGAGCTCACTTTGTAGCCCAGGCTGGTCTTGAACTTGCAACGATCCTCCTGCCTCAGCCTCCCAAGTGCTGGGATTACAGGAGTGTGCCACCACACCCAGCTAAAACAAAAATTTCAAAACATGGAAACAAAGATTTGTAAATGGGGGAGAAAGGAGGGGAGGGGAATGGGGAAAAAAAAGAATCAGGTTATATCATGTAGAGGTACAAATTCTCTATGATGAATGTGATCATTATATATATATATATATATATATATATATACACACACACACACATATATAATGTACCAATAAAATCTGATAAAAGAGTTTCACTGACATTCTTCACAAAACTTGAAAAAAAATCCTAAAATTCCTATGGAAATGAAAGATCCAGAATAGCCAGGGTAATCCTAAGCAAAAAGAGCAAAGCTGAAAGCATTGTAACATCTAAGTTCCAATTACACTACAAAGCCATAGTAAGAAAAACAGCATGGTACTGGCACAAAAATAGAATAGATGAACAGAAGAATGGCCTGGAATACAGGACACAGAAACAAATCCTTACAGTTATGAACACCTGGTTCTGGACAAGGAGCCAAAGACACACACATTGGAGAAGACTCCTTGGTAAATGGTGCTGAGGACTTGGGTCTTTCTCTTTACCTAGGGGGACAGAGTTCTTTGGTCAGAATCTGATTGTGTGGCCTTCTTGGGTCAGAGGCAGGTTAAACCTTCTCAAGTCACAGGGACCGAGAAAAGACATGGATGCAGGTTCATCCCCAGCAGGCTTTCTGAGCTGACAAAGTGTTGCCCACCATGCTTTGTGTGGCAACATGGACTCTTGACTAATCCACATGTTTCAGTTCCACTGCTTCTGGCTGCAAATAACAGCAAACTCAAATGAGCTTACCTGGCAGTGGAGCAGCCTTCAGCAATGGTGCAACCAGCTCTTCAAAGGTGTCATGCAGACCCTTCTGCCTTTGCCTTTTCTGAATGGTCAATTCATATTAAGCTGAATTACCCTCATGATCACACAATGGTTGCAGAAGATCCGGCTATCACACCCAAATAACATCTTCTTAGGAAGAAATAACACTTTCTTAGGAAGCCCTCCAACAAAGGGCTGTTGTGTCTCATTGAGCACACTTGGGTAACTTCCCCATCCCTAAGCCAGCCACAGCCAAGAGGACTAGGATGTTACTGTGATTGCTTAGAACAAAGACTGCAGAGGAGAAATGAAATGAGGGTCAGCCAGGAAAGGCTAAGGAAGAATCTGTGGATGGAAAGATTTAAAAGACACACTTTAGGGGCTGGGAGTGTAGCTCAGTGAGAGATATTTAAAATCAGAAGAGACTGTAGTGTCTCACAAGGGAGAACTTTGGCTAAGTGTGAGTCTGAAGATTTCTTGGGGGTGGGGTGGGGTGGGGTGTCGCCGGAAGTGGGGGGCTCATGGGAAAGGGAGGCCGGAAAAGGCCATTTCTTGATCCACAGGTTTTCAAGGTGATTTCAAGGGCACTTGACGCGTATTTGCTTTACGATTTTGTGTTGTGCTTGACATTTGCTATGTGAGGTTTTCTCTGGGTTTTATTTTAGAGCAAAAGGGAAAGAAAAACTGCACATCTGCTCAAGTTGCCAGAAGCCCTTTAAAATGCTTCAGCCTTTCTGCGTCATTCTTGGAGAAAGGCCAAGTTCTTCACTGGGTTCTCAAGGCACAGCTGGAGCTGGTCAGCCTGCATTTGGGACCCTAAACAAAGAAGGAAGAAAGGGGGGGGGGCGTGATGATGCATGCCTGGAAAGCAAGCACTTGGGAGGCTGAGGCAGGCTGATTTCCATGAGTTCCAGGTCAACCTGGCTATATAACAAGACCCTGTCTTAAAAACAAACAAGCAAACAAATAAACAAAGCAGGGAAAGAATGCAGGGAATGAGCCCAGGGCCCCAGGAAACTGGCGCTTGGATGCCAGAGGGGAACCCCACACCCAGAAGCTAGCCCCAAGCTCAAAGCAGCCTGAGGGTCAGCAGGAAGGAAGGGTACCTGGCCTGAACTCCGCTTCCTATAGAGGATGAGGATGGGGCCCTGTCTGCGCCACCGGCTGTCCCACTAAGGACCACCCAGTGCCGCCGCCGACCTGTGCTGGGCGGCTCCTAGGGCGTGATCTGCTTTGCATTTTCCCCAGTCTAGTGTGCATGCGTGCGTGCGTGCGTGCGTGCGTGTGTGTGTGTGTGTGTGTGATATTTCAGCACTCTGGGAATCTGAGGCAGGACAAGCCCAGCCTGGCAATTCAACAATATAGTGAGAACCTGTCTCAAAAAACTAAAAACGGCCTGAGGATATAGCCCAGTGTAAGGGCCCTGGGTTCAATCTCTAGTACCACAAAATAAATAATTAGGGACTTTATTTTTTTCTCATTTAAAATAATTCTTATGTACTTATTTGTATACTCTTACATATTACACTTCAGTATTTTTTTTCCATTTTGAACCTCATTTTAGTTGAGTATAATTGACAAACCAAATACTTAGTGCACGACATCAAGTTTTGAGATACAAGAACACTATGAACTGATTACTACAATCAAACTAATTAACACGCCTATCACCCCACTGCTTGTAGTAATTCTTAATTGCCTCTGCTTACAAACAGAATAGCACAAGTCAAAAGAAATTTTTCTTTTGAGACAGGGTCTCACTGTATAGCCCAGTCTGGCCTTGAACTCACAGCGATCTTCCTGCCTCAGCCTCCCAAGCCTTCCTCCCAGCCTCCTTCTTGATGTTAGATGACAGGGCCCCATTGCAGGTGTTTACCACCATGCCTGGCTAAAAAACAATCTGAAACAAAAAGAAAAATGGGCTCTATCTCAGTCCCAGAAATATATCAAAGCAGGTTAGCAAACATCGTCCTGAGCAGCTTTTTGCTGTCTCTTACACGAATGCATTTCTGAAACTAAAACCTCGGCCATGCCATATCTACTGTTTTGTAACCTGCTGTTTTGCTCAATGGAGTACAGTGGACATCTTCCCCCTGCAGTAAATTCATGTCAGCGTTGTGATTTCTTTTTTTTTTTTTTTCTGCACAGGAAATCAAACTCAGGACCTTGCCCTTGCCAGGCAGGCGCTGTGCCACTGAGCTACATCCCCAGCCTGTGATTTCTTAGTGATGTCATTAATAACTCCTTTCCCTCCCTCCCTCCTCCCTTATTCCCTTCCCCTTGCCTCTCACCTTTGCATCCTATTTCTAGCTTCCATATATGCCAGAAAACATGCAATTCTCGCTTCTCTGAGTCTGGCTTATTGAGCTTGACATGATCTTTCATTTCATTCATTTTTCTGCAAGTCACATAATTTTGTTCTTTTTATGGCTGAATAATATTCCATTGTATATCTTTACCACTTTGTTTTTATTACTCATCCATTGATCACCACTTGGGTTGGTTCCAAACCTTGGCTACTGTGAATTGTGCATCACTTAACAGGAGTACGCAAGCATCCCTATGGTATGTCGGATTTTAATTCCTTCGGGTATACACCAAGCAGTGGTACAACCTGGGACCCATGGCCATCTTCCTGCCTCAGCCTTCCTAGTGCTGGGTCTAAAGGCATGCGCCACCCTAGCTTATTTTTTGTGTTCTTGGTGTTAGTTGTTCTGTCTTGTGTAAGATGGAATCTCATTAGAGTTTTGATTTGCATCTCTCTGATGGTTAAAGATGGCGAACATGTTTTCATCTAATTCTTGGCATTTGTGCTTCTTTTGAGAAATGTCAGTCCAATTCATTTGCCCAGGTATTGATTGTGCTGTTTGATTTTTTTGGTGGTGTTTGGAGTTCTAGATACCCTAGCCATTAACATTCTAGATATTAACCCTCTGTTGGAAGAGTGGCTGCAGAGATTCCTCCCCTCCACTGGGCTATCTCTTCACCCTGCCAGTTGTTTCCCTGGCTCTGCAGAAACCTTTGTTTTGTTTTTTGAGAAGGGTCTTGCTATGTAGCACAGAGTGACCTTGAACTCACAGCAATCCTCCTGCCTCAGCCTCTCAGGTTCTGGGATTATAGCTGTGCATCACCACAACTGGCTCTGCAGAAACTTTTGAATTCAATGTGCTTTGATTTGTTGATTGCAGCTGTTATTTCCTGTGCTCCTGGAGTCCTTTCTGGAAGGCTTCTCAGGTGCCTATGGCTTCAAGTGCTCCCCAAGGTGTTCTTCAGCAGTTTCAAGATTTCCACTCAGAGCTAAGCCTGTGGATTGGTTTTGCATGGGTGACAGACACGAATCTGTTTTCATGCTCCTGTTTCTGGAGACCCAGCTTCCTCAGCACTGTTTGTTAAGGAGTCTGACTTCTCCACCACGTCTTTAGGCTTTTGTCCAGAACCAGATGTTCATAACTGCAAGGATTTGTTTCTCTGTCCTCTATTCCAGGCCATTGTTCTGTGCATCTATTCTACTTTTGTGCCGGTACCATGCTGTTTTTCTTACTATGGCTTTGTAGTGTAATTGGAACTTAGATGTTACAATGCTTTCAGCTTTGCTCTTTTTGCTTAGGATTATCTTGGCTATTCTGGGTCTTCTGTGTATCCACATTAATTTTAGGATTTTTTTTTCAAGTTTTGTGACGAATGCCATTGAAATTTTTGATGGGACTCAGGCACAGGGCGGTAAAGCTATCAGCTGAGGTCACATAGGCAGTAGATTGGAACCCAGAACTCCTGTCTACAAGTGCTGCTTGGCTGCCTGGGGTTAGGGCACCCGGGGTTGAGGACTGACCTTTACTGACCTTGACTCAGTTTCCTTCTCTTCTTTCTTTTGCTCAGTCAATGAGTTTGTTTTTCTCTTCACATCAGACAGGTAAAGTGCTGCTGCCATAACACTGAGGGAAAGAACCCCACACAACGGCATGAAAACCCAACCATCTCAATTATGAGCAGCATGAGAGCCTCTGCAAGTGTTTATTGAGCACCTATTACCTACCCAACACTGGCCCAGGTACTCAGCTTTCATCATGAACTGACACAAACCCCTACAGGCTTAAGTTTTATTTTGGGCAAACTGGAGATTGGGGAAAGACAATGAATAATGAATATTATATATCTGGTTGTGGTGGAGTAGGAAAACCAGAGCAACATGCCCATTAAAGACAGCTTTCGGGCTGGGGATATAGCTCAGTGGAATAAGCGCCTGCCTAGCAAGCTCAGGGTCCTGAGTTCGATCCCCAGTACCGCAAAAAAAAATAAAATAAAAATAAAAAATAAAAAAAAATAAAGACAGCTTTCAAAAACTGTGTGTGGTGGTCCATGCCTGTAATCCCGGCACTTGGGAGGCTGAGGCGGGAGGAATGCCACTAGTTGGAGGCCACCCCAGTTTACACAGTGAATTCAAGGCCAGCTGAACTACAAAGTGAGACCCTGTCTCAAAGAAAAAAGAAAAGCACTATTAAGAAAGAAAACCCCACTAACAGAACTCTGACAGTACGTGATGTCTGGACAGTTTCCTGCGGCAACTCAAGTTGGCTTAAGATTCTTCTCACTTCTTCTGCGGGATTCCACAATTGTTCTATCTGCAGTGGTATTGCTTGGTATATGACAGTCAATCTTTTAGGCATGTTTCAAAAGTGGCACACTCCTTCTTTGGCAGGAGTTCCCCACACTAGGGATGTGTGTGTGTGTGTGTGTGTGTGTGTGTGTGTGTGAGTATTTTTGAGACACAGTTTCATTATGCAGTTCAAGCTAGCCTTGAACTCACAGCAATCCTCCTGCCTCAGCTTCCTAAGTACTAGAATTACAGGTGTGCGCCACAATGCCCAGCCACATTAGGTTTTGTAAATCACTGTCTAGTTGCTCTGTAAGCACAAAGCAGTCATCGTTTCAAAGACAAACGTTTGCCTGATAATATTACCCTCGCCCTTGTTGCCTGCTATCCATCCCTCCCTCTCTCTGCACAGTCACATCTCACCCAAATGCTGAGTCACAGTCCAATCCTCCTAACACATTTCACTAGCTCTAAATTCAGTAGTGCCTGTCTCAGGGAAGACAGTGTGGACATCTATGCTCACATTCACAGATGGGGATGGCTCAGTCCAGATCATTGCATTGTATAACCCCTAACCTCCCAGAAGTCCAAAGGAAAAACATGTGCCCTAGGATTACTTCAACGTGGCAGGAAGCACCGATATTCTTTCAACTGCAAGTGACAGAAATTTCAGCCTCTACTGATGTAAGCAAGAGGAGTACATTGAGGAATGGAAGTCCAAAAGCCCCTGTGTTGGTCCAGCCTCAGATGTGGCTAGGATGCCACAATACAGTCAGAGTTCATTTCCCTACAAGTTTTCTTCCTTTTGCAGGAGATGGGCTTTCGACTCAGGTATCACACGACAGCAAGCAAGAGCCAACAGCGATAGCCTCCCCACCCCTTTTTTTGAGACAGGGTCTTGCTATGTAGTCCAGGCTGGCCTTGGACTCACAGCAATCCTCCTGCCTCAGCCTTCCAAGTGTTGGGACTGCAGGTGTGCCCCACCACACCCAGCTAGCCCCTACCTCTTCTAGAGCCTCCAGTTTAGCCAAAAAGAATGAGTGTCTTTCTCCCAAAACGTTTTAGCTTGAGTTTCAGCACTTCTCATTGGACCTGACAGGTCACACACCCAGCCCTGGACCAACTGCCATCATGTGACTGTAACCCCTCCAAGCTCATGTTAGAATCCTACTCTCTGGATGTCCATACTAGTGGCGCTGGGACTTGGGATCTTAGGGGGATCACTAGGGTCAGATGAAGTCCTGGGCGTGGGCCACGTGATGGCGTTAGGGGACGCAGAGGAGGAAGCGAATGTGTCTGGCTCAGCCCCACCTGTGCTGTACACTCGGCACTCTGCAGAACCTCGGGCCAAGCTCTTGGACCCCCCAACCTTTAGGACCGTGGGCCCCAGACCCCATTCTTTATAAACCACCCAGCTTCAGAGATTCTGTTACAGCCACAGGAAGCAGATTAAATACCCATCAAGGTGGGAACATCTGGATCCCTCGTTGCCCCTGTCCCCCCATTCTCTCCCCCAGGCAGTTCTCAGGACCCAGCTGGAGCCCAGCCCAGCGTCACAGCACTGTCTACCCTGGGTGGGCCTCTGTCCGGTGACCCCTGCTGCCCCCACGGAGCCGGAGGCTGAGACGGCCTGGCCTCCTCGCTCCCGGCTGAGATGTCCCTGACTCAGTGCCTGCCGGAGCTGCAGGCATCAGGGAAGTTAATAAGCAAGCGACCCAGTGAGGGTCACGTGGGCTGGAGCCTCCGGTGGGTGTGGTGACACGAGTGGGAGGTTCTTCGAGTTCTGCAGGTGGCCCGGTAGAGCCTCGCCCCAGTGTGATCTGGCTGCCACTCCCTGGGCCACCGCCCGGTTCGGCTGACACCATCTGCCCGGGGCCTCTGTGCTACCTGTGTTTCTTTCCAGCCCGGGCTCCCAGGATAGGCGGGGCGAGCGGGGGTGCAGCCCCTGCCCCAGCCACAGAAGGGGGCCTGGGAGAAGGAGTGTGCGGATGCAGAAGGGGAGGCCACCACCTCGAATTCCACGGATTTCCTCCGGAGCACCTGCTTTGTGCCGGGCCCCCAGCTAGCAGGTGTGGCCACCAAGAAAACAGGACAATGTCACTGTCCTCAGGGAGCTCAGCGTCTTAATGAGAAACATTGCTGAGGGCAGTGGATGGCGCTAGGGCCTCGGCTTGGGGATGGCCGCACGCTGGGGTTTATGGGAGGGAAACAGCTGCGAGGGGGACCCAGTGGGCCGAGAAGGAGGAATTGCCGGCTCCGTTCTTGGAAGAAGGGACAGCTGTGAGTCCCTAGAGCCGGCCACAGTGCGGGAGGGTGGACGACCAGCCCGACAGGACGACCTGGGAGGACTGAGGGCACCCATAGCAGGCCAGCTGCTCAGTGGGGGCCGGGGTGGAGGCGGGGGGGGGGGGAGGCAAGGTCATTCTGCTGGGGCTCCAGAGACAGCTGAGGACAAGGCCCAGGGAAGCAAGGCCCGGGGGTCAGTGGCGCAGAGCCGGGTGGTGGAAGTGGGCAGAGACCAGATCTTGCAGGATCTATAGACAAAGTGGGGTGAGGTTTGTCTGAAAGCGCCTGGGTTCCCCTCCCACCCTACCTTGGCCTTTTCTGCTAACAGTTATCCAACGTCGCAGGCCAAGCCCCAGTCCTGCTCAGTCCCATGAGATCAGGACTCGGCTGCTGCCGAAAGAAAGGAGCCACCGGCAAGCACGCAGCCAGAGAGAGACAGTCATGGAGGGGCTGAATCTGAAGGTGGAAAGCCGGGGACTGGGCGACAGCGAGGATTGAGTGTGGAATTCGGAGTCAGAAATCAAAGGCTCCACGCGTCACCAGGTCCCCGGCTGGCTCTGGGAGAGTCACCCAACTCTGCTCCTCTGTCCCTCTGTCCCTCTCTCCCTCTGCCCCCAGGAATGAGCTGACTAAGCCACAGGAGTTAAAAGGCTGTTTGTAAGAAATCTGGACTTACTAGAACCTTGCCATAAAACAAAATCAAGTCACAGCCAGCAGGACCCTGCAGCTGGTACTTGTCGCTGGCAGGTGCCAGTTACCATTTGGCACCGAGCAGTTTGGTGACACAGCCAGTCAGCAGCACAGCCATTGTGTAAAGCCATCCAAGGGACCCACACAGGTGTCTGCAGAGCCAGCGGCAACCCAACGTCAGGCTGCAGCTCAGAGGTGAGGGCATCCCAGGACAGAGAGGGTTCCAGCTGGTTCCCCACCGGAACGCTTAGATCCTCCAAAGGGGCAGCAAGGTGTAGCTGCATGAGGTTCCCAGGAGGCAGTGTGAAAAAGGAGATGAAGAGTAAGAGAAAAATGTCCCAAGTTGTTCATTTGCCCTGAAGACTGGAGAGAAGACAGCATTTCTAAGGGTTGCCTCTGTCCCCTGTGGTATCAACTTTTAAAAACAGATTTTTTTTTGGTGGTACTGAGAACCGAACCCAGGGCCTTCATAATGAGCTACATGACCAGCCCTCTCTCTTCTCTCTCTCTCTCTCTCTCTCTCTCTCTCTCTCTCTCTCTCTCTCTCTCTCTCTCTTCCTACTTATTTTTAAATTTTGAGACAGGGCCTCACTAAGTCACTAAGTTGCCCAAACTAGGCTTGAACTTGTGATCCTCCCGCCTTAGGAAAAACAAATTTGTCGAGCTGTAACTCACACACCATACAGCGCACCCTTTAAAAACGTGCAGCTCTGCAGTTTTCAGGATACTCGTGGAGGGTACAGAGGTCCCCGAGGTACATTTTAGAACACCCGCATCATCACGAGAGCACGGCCCGTGAGCAGCCAGCCCTTCCCTAGCCGTCCAACTCCCTCCCACAACCAGGTACACTCTGTATCTTTCACTCTAGATGGTCTGGGCTTCACTAGACAGGATTGTACAATCTGTGGTCTTTGGGCCAGGCCTTTTTTCATTGCATAATAAGTTCAAGATTCATCCACAGTATAGCATGTGTGGATACTGTTGGATTTGTGTGTGTGTGTGTGTGTGTGTGTGTCACTGGAAATTGAACCCAGGGCCTCTTGCATGCTAGTCAAGGGCTCTATCATTGGTCTGCATCCCTAGGTCTTTTATTTTATTTTTGTTTTTATTGTGAGATATAGACTCACTAAGTTGCCCAGAATGGCTTCAAACTTGTAATCCCCCTGCCTCAGCCTCCCAAGCAACAATATCTTATATTTATGTATGGATAATATTCTACCTTCTAAAATCTACCCTACTGATGAACATTTGAGTTGCTTCTGTTGTCTGGCTGCAACAAACACTGATGTAAAAGTGTTTGAACATATATATATTTTTTGAGACAGGGTCTTCCTGTATAATTCAGGCTGGCCTTGAACTCACTACGTAGCCCAGGCTAGTCTTGAACTCATGGCAATTCTCCTGCGTGAGCTTCCTGAGTGCTGAAATTACAGGTGCGTGCCACCATGCCCGGCTTGACATAGGTTTTTATTTCTCTTGGGTTCATAGCCAGCCCTTTGTATTGAAAGATTCAACCAACATGGATCAAAACATTTGAAAAACACTTCTACTTGTCCTTTACACACATTTGCTTTTCTTATCATTCCCTAAACAATTCAGCATAGCAACTATTTCCAAAGCATTTGCCTTGTATTAGGCCTTGTAAGTAAAATAACCCAGCGACTATTTAAAGTATATGGCATGGTGTGATGGTGCATGCCCGTCATCCCAGCTACTTGGGAGGCTGAGGCAGGAGAATTGCTGTGAATTTGAGGCCAGCCTGGGCTACATAGTGAGATCTCATCTTCACAAACCACCAGTCATCCAACAAACAAACAAATCCAATGCACAGGGATGCAGAAGACCTTGGGTTTAACTTCTACACCAAAAAAAAAAAAAAAAGCATAAAAATGTACAGGAGATGTTTGTAGGCTCTACACAGATCTCAACTTACTTTATGTTGGAGGACTCTTCACCTGCATGCCCTGAGGCTGGGACGCCTGGTTCTCACTACCCAGAGCGGTGACCAGGTTCCACTGTTTCTTCTACCTCCAAGTGTGATAGTAAGCGGTGATTGCTCAAGGGATCTATCTCCCAGCCGTGCTCACTCCTGCTGCCCTTGGGAACAAGCGGCCGTGTCCCCACCCAGTGGCAGGGCTGCTGGCTGCAGCTGATGCAGTGACATCTTCATCAACTCTCTTCCCAGCAGTGCGGGGATCCTGGCCAAGTGGAAGATTTGGCTTCTAATTTAACGGAGCCACCGAGCCCCAGGCTAGCCTGGTGTTGAATGGCAGAATCCCCTGCAAGCAGGGTTCACTTTCTGCCCCATAGGATGGAAGAGCCCAGATGCCACAGGGGCGGGCCGAGGGAGGAGGCCACTCCCATGCCTGTCAGATCTTCTTGGGACTTGTCCTATAGATGTCACTTTTGTGTGACAAGTGAGACCTGCTAGGAAATGCCGCCACGGGTTCTTGGCAGGTAGCTCGGGTAACGTGGCCTGCTGTCCTACAGCTGGGCATCCAGCATTTCCTGGAACCTAGACACAAGCAAGGCACTGTTTCTCCAAAGGTGTGTGACATGCACTTTGCTGCAGAGAGTAAGTCCTAGCTCCAGAATGAGACGCTTGCAGCTGAGTCTCCTTCTTTTTTTTTTTTTTTTTTTTTTTTTTTGCGGTACTGGGGATTGAACTCAGGACCCTGCACTTGCTAGGCAAGCGCTTATTCCACTGAGCTATATCCCCAGCCCTGAGTCTCCTTCTGAATCCCCAGGGCCACTCATCTGTCTGCGAGGTCTGTAGGGTCCTGAGCTGGATCAGGTCAGAGACTGCGCTCACTCAGGGCCTCATTCAGAGCTGGTAGTTTAGTTCATCTAGGAAATGGGTTGGAACAGCATACATGAAAATAATATCCAGAGACTCACAAGGCATCATGCCTCTTATGTGGTGGGGGTACAAGTCTACTTTCTTTAGTTTGGAGAGAAAATCATGGTACATTTACAACCCTGGACCCCCAAACCTTTGTTGAAATATCAGGCCTTGGTGGTGGTGTTGTTTTGGTTTGGTTTGTTTTTTTGGTTTTTTGAGACAGCATCTCACCATGTAGTTCAGGTTGGCATTGGACTTGTGATCCTCCTGCCTCAGCTTCCCAAGTGACAGGATTATAGGTATGTACCACCATGCCTGACTTTTAGGCCTTGGTGTTTTTGTGGCATTTGATTCTGTTCTCTTTTTTCAGACACGGTTTCACTATGTACTTCAGGCCTTGAATTTACTGCGTAGCCCGGGCTGGCCTCAAACTGGTGCCAGTCCTCCTGCCTCAGCCTCCCAATTTCTTAACAGATTATGGTGTGCACCACCATGCCTGGCTCTTTGGTGGCATTCCTATCACATCTAGGAGACTTGTGCCTTTCTGGCTCTAGGTCCTAAAAGGTTGATGTCGTGGATAGCAGGTAGGATAGCTTTCTTTCCTGTGCCGCACCGACACGTTCCCAGTCTGAGGAGAGGGGAGCTATCAGAGGGCTACCGGAGCTCTGTGGGGAAGCAGCGACAGTGCACTGATGACCCTGACGGATGAAAGCAGGGTTTCTGCTCTCTCCTGCTGCTGAGAGTAGAGCAAAAGCACTTGCCAGCTCAACAACTGCGTATCAGGTGTCAAGAACTGCGTTTATCCTTCCCCAGCAATGAGACCACATGTGAACTAGCAGCTGCAACTGGAGTCACGACATAATTAAGTGTATGGAAATCCACCGCCATTTGCCAAAGCCCATCTGCCGTGGTTCCTGGCCGGATAAAGTGGGAGTGGGACCACACCAGCACCCGGACTCTTTCAGAGCTGCGATGGGATTGCTGGGCTTGTAAGTCCCCGGCCTGAACCATTTCTTTGGGTCTCTTGCTTAGGGAAGGGAGAGTCGCCCTTGAGTTTTGCCACCACCAACTCTCCTCCTCTGCCAACCTGAGAATCGATGCAGCAGTTCTGTGGGGGTGAACTGGCCACGCCAGTGTCATTAGGGGCGTAACCAACAGCGGGCTTGGAGCGCCATAGGTCCTACCATGGAGTCATTCCACTCAAACTCCATTTATTACTTAATCTGGTTTTTCTTCTTTCTTTATGATGCTGGAGATTGAACCCAAGGCCTTCCTACTGAGCTACTTCCCCAGGCCCCCTCCATTTTTGGAGGGATGAGGTTTGAGACAGGCTCTCACTGTGTATTTCCAATTGGCCTTGAACTCACTTACGTAGCACAGGCTGGCTTTGAACTCACAGAGATCCTCCTGCCTCAACCTCGTGAGTGCTGGAATTACGGGTGTGCATTACAGCGCCCAACTAGACCCACTGCTTTGGAGGTAGGATGTCACTAAATTGTTAGGTTTGTCCGGGCTGGAGTCCATATTGCAACCCTCCTGCCTCAGTTTACTTGATCGGTAGTAAGCCCCATTCTGGCCAAAAGATGCCAGTGGACTTGTAGATTGCTAGGAATTCACATTGGCCAAGAGCCTTTGCTCAGTTATCACTAAAAGGCCTGGGATGAATCTTATTGTGCAAAGTTGTCCTGGCTGATGGCTTAGATCCCCCCAGAGAAGGCTGCTTGTCATGTTATCACGACACCCTTTCTTAGGGGTATCAGCCTCCAACTCTCCCAGGGGCTCTGCATTCCTGGGTGACCCAGGCTTGGGAATTGTGTTTGTGTCAGGGTGCCGAGGGTCAGGTCTCTGCTTACCAGACCTCAAGTGTTTTCACGTCCGCAAATCAAATAGAGACTTAGAAGTGGGACCCATCTCAAAAAAGAAAACCAAGGCCTGAAACGCCAAGATCAACTAGTCACAGCCAGCTCTGCAGTGCCGAGTGTCCGGCAGCAAATGCCTCCTGCCCCGCCGGTGACAGTGCCCACACTCACTTTCCTCCAGAAATCAGGGTCTGAGCTAGGCTCCACCACCCGGAACCCACACATCCCACGGTGACCAAAGCCCACGACCACTGCAGCTGGGCCACAGCTGCTCCTGCCAGGCTCTCACAGGGGCATGTGTTTCCCTTCCCAAGAAACTTCCCCAGGCCTTGGTTTTCTGGGGCATCAACTCCTGGGTTATCACACACACACAAACACACACATACAGAAATCCATCTTTACTATCTTCTGTTAGGGGATAAACTTTACTCTGAAAGGAATTGGGAAATATCAGTGTGCTTTCTTTTTTTCTTTCTTTTTTTTTTTTTTTTTTTGGTCTTTTTGACTTTTTAAGACAGGGTCTCACTATGCAGTTCAGGCTGGCCTCAAACTTGCAACAATCCTCCTGCCTCAGCCTCCCAAGTACTGGATTAGAGGCATGTGCCATCACACCCAGCTCAATGTGCTTTCAACAGCAGAGAAATTCAATAACCTCTCCTACATTTCTTTCTTTCTTTCTATCTTTTTTTTTTTTTTTTGAGGTGGATCTTGCTATACAGTCCAGGCTGGCCTCAAACTCATGGCAATCCTCCTGCCTCATCCTCCTGAGTGCTGGGATTACAAGTATATGCCACCACACCCACCTGTCTGTCTGTTTCTCTTTCTTTTTTGCTTGCTGTAGATCAAACCCAGGGCCTCCTTCATGCTAAGTACATGCTTTACCCCTGAACCACATCACAGCCTGAGGCTAACATTTCACTGGGACATTTCACTGTTAGATGGGAAATTCCTTGAAAGAGGTTGGTCAGAGGGAGGGGAGAACAGGTGGTTTTCTGTTACAGGGGGCCGTAAAAGCATGCAGACAAGCTGGGCATGGTGGCGCACACCTGTAATCCCAGCAGTCGGGAGGCTGAGGCAGGAGGATCAGCCTGAGTTACAAAGTGAGTTTGAGGCCAGCCTGGGCTACAAAGTGAGCTCAAGATCAGCCTGAACTGCATAGCCAGACTGTATCTCAACAAGACAAAGAACAAAAAAGGAAAAAAAAAAACTCCCAAAACAACAACAAAAAAAAACAAAGCATGCAGACAGCAGCCACGTCCTGGCAAGTACAGCTATGAGCAGCCTGAGAGACACTGACCCTGGGGTGTCCTGAGTACAGGACAGTGACTAGGTGCCGTTGATAGGCACCTCCTCCCCTCCCCTTCCCCTTCTTCTGCTTCCTCTTTTCTTCTTCTTGACATAGAGTCTCATTATGTTGACCAAGCCAGTCTTAAACTCTTGAGCACAAGTGATTCTCCTGCCTCAGCCTCCTGAGTACAGGGGACTACAGGTTCACACCACTGCACCCTGCTAAGCTTGCTCTGAATGAGACACTGGGCAGAGCTGAGTGCCACATGGCTTGGAGAAGAATTCTACTCTCAGGAGCCACTTGCTGTCAATGTGGCCTTGTCCAAGGATTGGGTGACATCAACTGTGGCACTCCGATCCACACACCTCGCCTGGGGGAAGAGCCTGCAGCTCCTTTGCAACACGCTCAGAGGACAGGGAGTGAGGTGAAGTCAAGTTCAGGGACGTCGGCCAGGGGGGATGTTCTGTGCTGTTTGCTAAGCCCGGAACATCCTGTCACCTCCAGCCTTTGCTGTTCGCCCAAACCTTTGAGCCAAAGAAAGTGGAATGCAAGCTGCCAGCCTGGGTTCCAGCTCACGGTAGCAGGGCGGAGGCTGGGAGGCCTGATGCCCAGCAAGGCAGCATCCCAGTGTCACGGAGACAGCCCATCCCGCCCTCAGCTCTCTCTTTCCCCTCCTCTCTCGCTTCCCGCCTCCACCAGCTTCCTCCTGCCTCTTCATCTCCCATCTATGCCTTTAAACATAAATTTTTCTTTTTTTGTAGTACTGAGGATTGAACCTAGGTCTTTTACACTGAGCTACATCCTTGGCCTTTTTTCTTTTTCTTTCTTTCTTTCTTTCTTTCTTTCTTTCTTTTTTTTTTTTTTTTTGAGACATGGTCTCCCTTCTAGTTCAGACTGATCTTGAACTCGCTATGTACAACACAGACTGGCCTCGAACGTGTGGCAATCCTCCTGCCTCAGTCGCCCAAGTGCTGGGATTACAGGTGTGCATCACCATGCCTGGCCCATGGTAATTCTTTATTTTTTATTTTGAGACAAGACCTTGCTAAGGCACTAAATTGTCCTGGCTGGACTCAAACTTGTGACCCTCCTCTCTCAGCTTCCCAGAGTGCTGGGACTGTAGATACGCATCACCATGCCCAGGGAGAACGTTTTCTTTATAGATGAACATGGATGAGGTATAATTGTATATGTTTATGTATACAAAGGCCTGTTCTATGTGGGGCGATTGAATCAAGCTAATTAACATGTCCATCAGTCTGGAGACTAAGCATTTATTCCTCCTGCCTAACTGGAACATGGCATCCTCGGATCAATGCCTCCCGCACCCTGAGGCCCTGGTAACACCCCCCCCCCCCCCCCCCCCCGTTACCTTCTGACTGTGAGTTCATTTGTTTGCATCCCACACAAAAGTGAGAGCACACAGGTTGCTGTCTCTGTGTCCTGTGCGTTGTTGCAGGTGACAAACTTTCCCGTCTGGGCGGCTGGGAGCTGCTGTCGCTGTTGGGTGTACCTGCTCCTCCGCACACGCGCTGCACTCCTCTGAGGCCCGCCTACACTGACACTGTTGCCGCTCATCCAGGCAGCAGACGCTGCAGACTCTGCTGCCATTTCCTGGGCCTCTGTGCCTGGAAGCGGGCTGCTGAGCTATGATAATTCTATTTTTTGTTTAGTGAGGACCCCAGCCTTGGTTTTCAGGGGTCACACTCGTCTTGGGCTGTAGACCAAGGGCCCAACCCTTTTCCCCAAACTCAGACTCTGCTGCAGCTCCCGGCAGGGCTGCCGGGGCCCTTGGTAGGCCTGGGTCGCGGTCTGCGGCCCTCTACTCCCTGTCCTGCCACATGAGGACGGAGGGTGGCAGGAGATGGAGGCCCACAGCCCTCACCCCTGGTCTGCTCACTGAGGAGCCGCTTCAGGCCTTCAGTGCAGCTCTCCTTCCCGCTTCCTCCACCCTGCCTCTCAGCCTGGGGTCTAGGAGTGGGGACAGAGTCCCTCTGTCAATCCCCTCTTAGCTGTGCCCAAACCTTGGTAAACAGGTTCTTTATTAAACTCCCCCATGTGCCCTTTGAGTCTGCTGCTTCCTCTGGACACCTTGATTGCTTAGATCAATGAGGACCCCGTCACTGGCCGCAGGCAGTGCAGGAGGCGAGTCCAGGCCCAGTGCTTCCCGAGTTGTTTGCAAAGACAGGACACCTTTGCCAAATGCCTCCTGATCCAGCATCTGTCACTGGTGGGCATGGTTCACGCTTGCCTTAGCCTCATGTTCTCAGAAAACTGGGCTGGAAACGAGGGTATGCAGGGGTCTTTTCCTGGGCAGTGTGACCCTGGGAATCAGGGGGGAGAGGCAGGAGCTGCGGCATAAGGGTTTCCAGTGGCACCACAACAAGTGGCCGGTTGCTTTATTGTTGGGACCGTGACCTGCAGAATTGAGGGCAAATCTTCTGTCAGGGGCTTTCAGCCTGGCCGGTCACAGGTTCTCCCTAAGGAGCACCAGGCCTGCCTGCTCCTGCCTGGGCATGTTGGGATTCCCACCTTCTAAACTGTGGCGGGGACAGAGGTGACCAAGGCCAGAGGATAAGGGGCACGGAGGGCCAGACCACCACACGGCACCTGAGCTCCCGCCTGCGCCTGCGCCTGCGCTTGGATTTGATCAGGGATGGTGCAGAATAGTCGCCGTAGCAACTTGAATATGAATTAAAGGTGGGTGGGTGGGAGGACCTGAAGAGGTGCCCTAGGGTGTCTGGGACATGCAGGTCCCCAAAACAGCCACCACTGAAGGAGAATGAAATTGCCGTGCTAACTTCGCTTGTGCATACCGTCTGCGGCAGGATGTACGTTGGAGATGCTACCCAAACTCCTCCCCCGAGGGCTCCTTAGCTCCCCTCTCTCCAGGGCTCCTTCGTGACCAGTCTTGTCCCCTCACTCATTTCCTGGGCACTGCCCCGGGCACTCAATAGTCACCCCGAGAGACTGACATTGCGAGGTTTCGCGCTCAGTGTTTGCTCTGTGTCCCCTGCCTAAGAAGGCCCCTGCCTGCCCTTCCCAGCTTCCCTTGTGGCTCAGTCCTGGTTTCCGTTCCTCCTGTCAGGCTTAGACATTTTGCTAGTGCTGGCGAGGGCAAGGGTTGTAATCCCAGAGCCATGATTTTGTAAACACCTAAATTCCCTTGTGATGAAGTTACATGGATTTGTCTGGATTAGAATTCTGCTTTGTTTACTTATTAGCTTGCTAGTTATTATCTGGTTTTGTTTGTTTGTTTGTTTTGGAAACTGAGTCTTGCTTTATAGTTCAGCTAGGCCTTGAACTCACTGTTACTCAGGCTGGCCTCAAACTCATAGTGATCCTCCTGCCTCAGCCTCCCGAGTGCTAGGACTACAGCCGTGTACCACCCCACCTAGCACGCTTGTTATATCTGTGTCTCCCTGCTTTGCTTAAACTCCTTGATACCAGGCACTTGCTTGTTTTTGTACACTGTGCTCACAGAGCCCAGCACAGAGTCCAGTCCACAGGAAGTGTTCAGTGATCATCTGTCAGCTGCTGGCTGGCTGGAGAGGGGACAGCGACAGCACACAGAGGAGGAAGGGAGGGCGGACAGTCAGTCTCCTTCCCCCAGCGTATAAACTTTGGGATGTCTCTGGGCTCAGCCACAGTCCCCCTGGTGAGCTCAGCCTGCCTCATTTGTTTAAATTTGTATCTCCAAGCTGGGGGTGGTGGCTCACACCTGTCATCCCAGCACTGTGGGAGCCTGAGGCTGGAGAATTGCAAGTTCAAGACCAGCCTGGGCAATTAAGCAACTTGGCAAGACCCTGTTGGAGAACTAAAAAACTAAAACGAGGGTGTGGGCACGTAGCACAGCAGGCCCTGGGCCCAGTGCCCAGTAACGCAGACAAGAAAGTGTAGCTCCAGGCATGACCTCGGCCTAACTTGTGGCAGTTCCATCCAACCACTATCCTACCGCTTCCTGTCAGAAGCCAGCAGGCGTCTCAGATGAAATGGGTCCCAAACAGAGCCCTTAGCCTCTCCTCCAAGCAGTCTCCTCCTAGCAGGCCTCCTCATCTAAGTGAACCACAAGTCTGTTCCTCTACTTGCTCGGGCCGCAAGCCTAGGGGTCGTCCCTGCTGACCTTGTGTCTTTCATATTTCCACTCCGTTCTTCAGCAGCCCTCCGGGCCCTACACCATGTATTAAAATCATCGTTTCTCTCCACCTTCACCTCCCTGAGCTCTCAGTCATCTTGCAAAAGCTTTCTGCAGTGCCTGCTATGACAAATGCTACTGGAATCCTCGTCACACATTCCTCGGCCCCTTCCGGTTCCGGCTCCAGCTGCAATGCGCAGTGGTGTGCAAGCTCAGCTCACGGTGTCAAGCGGTGTGCATGTCGTGTCTGCGCACCACCCTGACCTTCCCCAACACCGTGGACAGCCTCTAGCCCAAGCACAGTCCACAAGTTCAGGCTTAATGTCCCGGTGGAGAAGCCTCAACCCATGGGGACAGGAAGCAGTGGACAGCCGCCAACCAACCTCCCATCCTCCAGGCAGCTCCTTCTGAAAGACAGTTGTAAGCTTTCCAGGAAGGTCTGGACAAGCTGAGCCCCACTGTGCCTAGAAACAACCTTGGTCATGGACACTTACACTGGCTGTCTTTTCCTGACTCAGCCTCCTGTGCCTTTGACCTTGCTCCTAAGAAGTCCAACCAGAATGATCTACTGCACAGGGTTCTTTTTCGTTGTTGTTGTCGTCTTTTTGAGACAGGATCTCGCCATACAGTTCAGGCTGCCCTTGAGCTCACTTTGTAGCCCAGGCTGGTCTCGAACTTGCAGTGACCCTCCTGCCTCAGCCTCCTGAGTGCTGGGATTACAGGCATGCACCACCACACCCAGCTGTGCACACAATTCTTGTCTGATGCTCTGCTCTTAGAAGAAACTAAACTAAGAAAATGTTCCCCAGGAGTCTGAGTGGAAAGCAGACCTCCAAGTCACATCAATTACCAGCCAGAGGTCCACAAGGACCCCACTGCTGAGGTAAACAGGCACTGAGCTACCCTGCCCCGCGGGCCACAGCATCACAACAGTGATGACAAAGCGTCTCATTCGTGGCTGACTGGGACGAGGGACAAGTGGGAAAGGAAGCGCTGAAGCAGTGCGGGAGCGCGGTAATCACCAGGTCGCTGAATTTTAACTGCTTTGCAAGCCTGGGAGGGAGGGAGTGGCCCTCGGGTAGCCAGCTGCCCCAGGGTGCAAGTGATAGCCCGGAGACCTCCAAGGCAGGCACGAGAGAGACCCTCCTCTCTGCACCAGCAGGGCGAATCGCCAGACAGAAGAGCCACAGCCTCGCTGGAAGGTGGCAGAGCACAAGGAGCCAGCCATGTTCAGTGGTAATGGGCCCTGGGCCCTCTCGGAACGGGAGCGGAGCCCAGAGGCCCAGGGGGAACGTCTGGGTGAACTTGAGAGTCTTGAGCCCTCTTCTCCTCTCCACTACGCCCTCATCTCCTCTTGCTGCTCTTGGCCGGAGGAGAGCACTGAGACCAGGTCTCCATGTCACCTGAGTGGGAGGCATGGCCCATGAGGGTAGGGAAAATGCTCACTCACCAGGACCCGGCTAACACGGACGAGAACAGCCAAGGGGAACAGGTAGCAGTGGGTCTTGGGGTGCCGGCTCATAGTGCAAACAGAAGCTTGAAAGGAGTTTCCTGGCAGGAAGCACTCTCCTGTTACGTGGGATGGACTTCCGGGAAGGATTCCTGGGACCTGTCCTAAGGTGCTTTGGGATAGCTCCAGAAAATGATCTGCCGTAAGATGGAGATTTCCTCCACTGAGTTGTTTGTTGTTGTTTGGGGGAGTTTTTGAAATGGGGTCTTGTTATATAGTTCAGGCTGGCCTTGAGTTCACTATGTAGCCCAGGCTGGCCTCAAACTTGCGGCAATCCTCCTGCCTCAGCCTCCCAAATGCTGGGATTACAAGCAAGGGCCAGCACACCTGGCTTCAGTGAGTTTTGCAGGATTATATATGAGATTTACCACTTTATTTTTATATTGTAGCAAAGTACATATAGCACAAAATTGGGCTATTTATTTGCAATGCTGGGGCTGGGACCCAGGACCTTGCACATAACAGGCAACTGATCCACCATTGAGCTCTGTCCCAGTACCTTAAACCTTTTTGAGTGTCCAATTCAATAGCATTAAGTATATTAGCAATGTTGTGTAACCATTGCCACTGTCCACTTCTAGAATGTACCATCATTCCAAATAGAAACTCTAGAGCCGTGTATGGTATGCTGTAATCCTAGCACTCGGGAGGCTGAGGCAGGAGGATGGCTGTGAGTTTGAGACTGGCCTGGGCTACGTAATGAGGGCCAGCCTGGACTACCAATCGAGACCCTGTCTCAGAAAAACAAAAACAAAACTAAAAAAACAAACAGAAACTCTATTTCCGTTAAACAATAACAATCCGCTTCTCCCCATGCCCTAGGATGGCAGAGCTTTGACAAGGAGGTCAGAAGATTCTGGCATGGGGTGCGAGAAGGGGGTTTATTATGCGACCAGAGAACCTACCAGCTAAGCCGGTTCTTTAGGGAAGCATGGAGGGCACCCGCTTCCCTAACACAGTGAGGGATGGGCAGGTTGGGGGCATCAGGAAGGGTACACTAAGGGGTCTGCTGAACCAGAAGCTGAAATCACTGGGGTTTTTTTTCCCCTCTAGTACTGGAGATTGAACCCAAGAGCAGGCTACTACTGAGCTATATTCCCCAGCCCACATGTATATTTTTTTCTTTTAACTTTGAGACAGGATCTCGCTGAGTTGCCCAAGCTGGCCTAGCAATTGCAATCCCCTTGGCTCTGCCTCCTTAGAAGCAGGGATTACAGGCATGTACCACCGCGTCTAGCATCTCGCTTTATTTAGGCTCCTCTCGCTGTGGACCAGGAGGCCAGGAATGGGAGAACTACACTGGCAGGGACAGTTGACTCCGCGGGGCACAAGCGGGCATGCAGCGATGTCCCCTGGTGCCTTTGTGCCCACTGGTGAGGTTAACAGGCAACCGTGGCAACAGAGGACTTAGACTCTGGGTCTGGCCACGGGGTGTGACAGCCCTTGACGGCGAGTGTTCCCGGAACCAGCAGCAAGATGCCTCTGCAGAGAATCCACACACTTGTGCCTGCTGAGACCGGTCCTCCCTGGTAATCTCTCAAGGGCTTTGCTCTTGTGCTCTTGTATTTGTCTTAAAGACCTTAGAGCATTTGGAAAAAAGCAACCTCCCCAAGCTCAGTCCAGGCTAAGCCTGCGGAGATGACAGTTTATCCTTTTTGGCTTTCAAAACCCTGGCCATTGGCAGAGTGGACTGACTTCAATCGCCTCTGAGAGCCAGGGCAGGGCTCAGCCCAGGGCCAGTCAGGGCACTGGTAGTGTAGCCAGCGAGATGTTTGGATCCATCAGGGTCTGGGCAGGGAGCGGAAGGCGGCCTTCAGGGTGTGCGTGCTGTGGCGCAAGCCACTGAGTCCCGGGCTCTGGGAACTGTCCCCTCTGTCTCCGGCCACGTGGCCCAACCTCCCAACCTGGGGTTCGCAGGTCCAAAGTGAAGCAGCTCCTTGCCTTTACCCTTATGCCTTTGCAGAGACCTCAAGCAAGCAAGCAGCAGCCCCCCGCAAGCCCAGGAGTCAGCCCCAGAAGCCCAGGGAAGGAAGTCCCCTCCCGCATGGGGCTGCTGGAGCCCAGCCCCTCGCTGCCTGTGCGGGCAGCGGCGGTGGGAGCCGGCGCTGAAGAGGTTAATGTGCATCTGCCTCCGAATGTTAATGTGTCTAGGTGATGTCAGTGGGAGCCGGAGGGAGTGCGAGAGGAGAGCGTTGGGCTGGGAGGCGGCAGAGGCTGGCAGCTGCCAAGGAAGACCCCCCTCGGGCCTGCGGGGCTGGCGTTCCAGGACCAGGGAGCCAAGGGCACTGGTGGCTGCCGCAGCCTGCGTGGGTGGACGGGAGCTTAACTCTGGGGGCGCAGGCGACTCGCTCTGGCTGCATGGACCTGCAAGCCCCGCTGCTGCCCACTGGCCCCAATGCCAGCAACACCTCCGATGGCTCAGACAACCTCACCTCCCCCGGTGAGCTGGACACTGGGCTGGGGGTGGGGGTGGGATGTGGGGAGGGTTTCGCCCTAAGGCAAACTGCTTGGGAAACTTTACTGTAGTTCTTGGGGACCAGATCTGCAGTCTGCTTTGCCTAGAGGGGAGATAGAAGGGGATAGGAGTGGACAGGGCAGAAGGAGCAGGAGCCCAGCCCAGGGCAGAGGCACAGTCAGCGGTGGCAGTGGAGGGTGGCTGGCAGCAGGCAGGCAGGAGAAGGCTTGCTCATGAGTTCCAAATATGCTTTGCAGAAAAAAAGAAAAAATCCAGACTGGAAAAGCAAACCGGAGAAGCTGGCAGGGAGTAGGTGGGAGAGGGTAGGAGGCTCTTTCATTCTCGGGTGCCCTGGGTTCTTCCCGCACATGGGGTAAGGGGTCAGAGACATCTTTACCGCCCCCTGGCAGAGGCTGTGGGAAGCAGAAGACTTTGCAGAGCACGAGGGGATTAACTTTCCTGGTGAACTAAGCTTTCTGACATTTCCAGATCTGCAATGCCTGGGGATTCTGGCTTTGAGGGAGAAGGGAAGGAAGAAGAGGACGGGGTGTGTGTGTGGAGAGAGTGGTCAGCTGCTGGTGGCCGCACGCAGCGTCAGTCTCTGATCCACTTGGAGGGTTTGGGGATATTGAGGAAGGAACCCCTGACAGGAGGCTGGGGTGGAAGGGCTGCGAGCTTGACCAGAGCACAGTTGGCAAATGTTGCTACAAGACGGTCACCCACAGAGATGCCCAGGAATCAGCGCATAGCTTCGAGCTGCAGCAGTCACTGAAATAAAAGGATCAGGGCCACCCACGGGGAAGGGAAACACACACACACACACACACACACACACACACACACACACACACTCACTCACTCCTATGTCCTTCTGACTTTTAAGATGAGATTTCTGGTGAAGCCCAGGGACCCACACAGCAATTCTCAGCAGATAGCTCTGTGGGTTTTTTTGATACCCAGGGCCTTCATGCTGAATGACATCCCCCATCCTTTAGAGTAAACGCTGGAGGCTAAGGACTGAGGCCTTTAACTAACAGGTGGCTCAGGAGAATCTGGTCGGGTTCCCGGGAGAACTGCGGAGGAGGACAAGGGGACAGGATTAGCAAGAGTGTGGGGAGGGAGAGGGTTCCGGATGCACGGCGGAATCGCAGCGAGGATGAGAGGCGAGGAGCAAGAGTACCACGCAGCCACGTCACAGGGTGGGCCTCCTCCCTCTGCCTGCAGGGTCTCCTCCACGCACAGGCAGTGTCTCCTACGTCAACATCATCATGCCTTCGGTGTTCGGTACCATCTGCCTCCTGGGCATTGTGGGGAACTCCACGGTCATCTTCGCGGTAGTGAAGAAGTCCAAGCTGCACTGGTGCAGTAACGTCCCCGACATCTTCATCATCAACCTCTCCGTGGTGGACCTGCTCTTCCTCCTGGGCATGCCCTTCATGATCCACCAGCTCATGGGCAATGGGGTGTGGCACTTCGGGGAGACCATGTGCACCCTCATCACAGCCATTGACGCCAACAGTCAGTTCACCAGCACCTACATCCTCACCGCCATGGCCATTGACCGCTACCTGGCCACCGTCCACCCCATCTCTTCCACCAGGTTCAGGAAGCCCTCGGTGGCCACCCTGGTGATCTGCCTCCTATGGGCACTCTCGTTCATCAGCATCACCCCCGTGTGGCTCTACGCCAGGCTCATCCCCTTCCCGGGGGGCGCGGTGGGCTGCGGCATCCGCCTGCCCAACCCGGACACGGACCTCTACTGGTTCACCCTGTACCAGTTTTTCCTGGCCTTTGCCCTGCCCTTCGTGGTCATCACTGCTGCCTATGTGAGGATCCTGCAGCGGATGACGACCTCGGTGGCCCCCGCCTCCCAACGCAGCATCCGGCTTCGGACAAAGCGGGTGACCCGCACGGCCATTGCCATCTGCTTGGTCTTCTTTGTGTGCTGGGCACCCTATTATGTGCTGCAGCTGACCCAGCTGTCCATCAGCCGCCCGACCCTCACCTTTGTCTACCTGTACAATGCGGCCATCAGCTTGGGCTACGCCAACAGCTGCCTCAACCCCTTCGTGTACATTGTGCTCTGCGAGACCTTCCGCAAACGCCTGGTCCTGTCCGTGAAGCCCGCGGCCCAGGGGCAGCTTCGTGCCATCAGCAATGCTCCAACGGCTGGTGAGGAGAGGACAGAAAGCAAAGGCACCTGACCCAGCCCCTGGGCCCGGGACGCCTCCAAGTCAGGTCACCGCAGCAAGTCACGGGACAGATGCTGAGAACAAGGCAGGACTGCCCTGGGGGAAGGCAGGGAGGCCGGGGCTGAGGGCTGTGGCAACTGCCCCCTCCAGGGGGTGCACAACCTCTGGGGAGGCTTGGAGCCAAGTTAGGGGGCCGCAGACATCAGGAGCTACCTTGGGGGAGCAGCAAGAGGCTTTGGCAGAACAGAAGCTGAGCGTGAAGAAAATGCTGGTGTGAATGTTCTGCTGAGCCCCGCGTTTGTCAGCTCCCAAACGTCTTTTTCCCAGGGGAAGAGGTGGGTTTGTGGGGGGCCCTGGAGGGGTTGGGAAGATGGCGCGGTACGGCCACTCTTCCAGGCTCTCATTGATGTGCTAGAAGGAAGTCCTTCTCCAAGCTGGTGGCTCGGGGCCAGTGAAGCCCGCCGGCGCCATGGGGTTCCCTGTCTATCCAGGGGGTGCATGCGCGTGTTGGGGAGGGGGCTCTGGCCCTACGGTAGTTGAAGGTGACCTGGGGTGGGTGTGGGTGTGGGTCTTGAGACTCACACAGAATGGGGGAGGGGACTTCTGCACCGTGGGGACATTTTCCTCACGGGACAGGTCCACGTGAGTGGCTGTCTGCAGTGGGCGTCCACATGTTTGCATGTGCGGGGCTTCATTCCAGGGCGCAGGGTGTGGACACCATCTTGCCTCTCCAGAATCAAAATGAATAAAAGAAAATCTCCACCCACAGCACTCTGGACGCTCGTGTGATCGCTTGGGCTCTGGGGTGGGGGTGGGTAGCATATTAGGGAGAGAGGGGCATGGCATAAAGTCTTGGGTACGACCTGCATTTTAGGGGGCCTCGAGTAGGGGTCTGTTTTGCTAAACCCATGGGGAGGATTTGGCGACACTAATGGAATTACTGTGAATTCATTGGATTGCAGGTCTGCAGCTAGGCTGGTTCCTGGCTTTTGCCCAAAAGCCCTGTGCCTCCGTTTATCACTGATCCTGATCCTGATCCTTCAGACCCGGGGCCCCGCTGCCTTGTCATGTACCCCACCCCCACCCCCGCGCACCCCTCCTCCCGCTGAGTCACCAGCAGCAGGGCTGCTTTTGGGGCAGCCTGAGCCTGGTCTCCACCAGCTGCCGCTGAGATCTCGCTGCCACCTTGAGCCGATTACAGCCGGAGCCGCTGGGAGGCAGCCACCGATGCTGCTTTGCCGAGGGGGCTGAGCGGAGCCCTCAGTGCAGGGCACACTCCCAGGTGCTAATGAGCTAGTGGGCAGATTGTCCAGAAGCACCCTTGAAGCAGGGGCAGGAGCCCAGCCCGGTCCTCTTCGCACTGCTGGTTGCTCACAGCAGAGTTGCTGCCAAAGCTCCTTCTGGGCCGCTCCCCTGGTTAGCAGCCGTGGTTCCTGAACTACACGTGGTTTTTCTTCCTTGCTTGTAGGGTCTCCGACCGCCACTGGGAAGCTCTAGTTCACATGTAGCCAATAAAAGAAAAAAAGATGCTGATGGGAGAGTTCAGGCAAGTCCAAGAAGACCCAAGTTCTCACTTGTTCCCAGAGGTTGTCCTGCAGCTAGTTTGCACAGTAGAAGAGGGTTTCCTGGGGGTCTGTTGCCCCCACCCCCATCAACCTGGAACCCCCTACTCCTGTGCGGAGGAATTCTGGAGAGGAAAAAGGTGAGATGGCGTTTCCCAGGGAATGCAAGTGACCAAGCAGCTCCCAGGGGAGGGAGGATCTGGTCCTCACTCAATTCTATGCTGAATGTTGAAATGGAAGCAAAGTGGATTGAGTCACAAAGGGAGTAGGTGGTAAGGTAAACAGAAGAGAGGGTGGGCCAGGCTTGGTGGCACACCTGCATTCCCGGCATCCGGAAGGCTGAGGCAGGAGGATCGCATGAATATGAGGGCAGCCTGCAATACACAGCAGGCTCTGTCTCAGAGAGGGAGAGGGGGAGGGAGAAGGGGAGGGGCGGGAAGGGGGAGGGGGAGGGGGAGGGAAGAGAGCGAGAAGGAGGGTACACCAGGGGGAATAGGAACATGGGAGAGGAGGGTAATGGGGGGACTACACTGGGCTGGGTGCCACTGACCATCTCTCCCCAGCCTGATCAGTAACCAGAACACTCCTGAGATGGCACTGGATAGGGCTCAGAGCCAGGTTGCCAGTGGCACCGGCTTTCTGATACAATTGGTAGAAGTAGGTAGACTTTGAGCAGGGCTAGTGGGCAGGTTCCAGAATGATTGGGACATTCCGGTCTTCCTGGAGCCAGAGCCAGGGGCTGCAGTGAGATGCAGAGGTGAGGCTGAAGGGGTGAAGGGGAGGGGCATGCAGCTGATCTCTTCGCTCCTTCTCTGTATCCAGAATCTAACACTCGATCTCCTCATCCCCCGGACCCCAGCAGCACATCTCCCCAAACTCAGTGAGTGCTTCAGGCACGGCTGCCCTAACTTTCCCAAGGAAATATTTCTGCTCCGACTGCAAGGAAGAGGTTCTAAAACTTCTCCACGAGAGAGGAGGCTAGGCCTGGGGTTGGGCACCCCAAAGTGCCAGTGGAAGCCCAAAGCCCTTCCACAGGTGAACATTCACTTGCAAAGAGCAACAGTCCCTAGGGAGGAGACTAACAATGATTTCTGTTTGTTTCCTGCATCATCCATTCTCATAGCAGCAGATTTTTCTTTTTTCTTTTTTTTTGGAGACAGGGTCTCACTATTAGTTCAGGCTGGCCTAGAACATGCACTGATCCTTCTGCCTGAGCCTCCTGAGTGCTGGGGTTGTAGGCAGTAGTAGAATTCATATAACATACAGTTCAGTGGCACTAAGTGCATGCACATGCTAGGGCAGCCACCCAGACGTTCACTTCCCAAACCAAGACTGTAGCACAGCACTAACTCCCTATCCCCCACCCCTTCTGAAAACCGTCATTCTACCCCAGCTCTATGATTCAGACTGTTCTAAGTACATTGTATAAGAAGAATCATACAATAGTGGTCTTATTTGGTGTTGCTGAGATAGAAACTACGTAGTTCTAGCTGGCCTTGAATTTGCAATGTGGCCCATGCTGTCCTTGAACTCACCACCCTCCTGCCTCCGTCTTTCAAGTGCAGGAACTACCTACCGGCTTTCCCCATCCATACCTGGCTAATTGTTCTTTTGTGATGGGCTTATTTCACTTAGCATAAAGTCCTACAGTTTCACCCATTTGTTGTATGTATCAGAATTTCCTTCCTTTTGAAGGCTGACTAATATTCTACATAGGGACCCCACTGTATTTAGCTACAGCTATTAAGAGACACTAGAGCTGCTTCCATCTTTTGTCTGTTGTGGATGCAAACGCACATGTATAAATAACTGTTCAAGTCCCGCTTTTGATTCATTTAGGTGTACACCCAGAAGCAGAATTGCTGGATCATATGGTGAATCTATGTTTAGCATTTTGGGGGCCTGCCAGACTACTTGCCACGGCAGCTGCAGGGCTTTACATTCTCACTAGCAACATGCAAGGGTTCTGATTTCCCCACATCCTGACCAACACACTCGTTTTCTAAAAGCCATTCTAATGAGTGGAGAGTAGTCTCACTGAGGCTTTGATTTGCATCTCCTAATGATTAGTGATGTCGAGCATCTTTTCATGGGCTCATTGTTCATTTGCATAGGTTCTTTGGAGGACGTATATTCAAATCCTTTGCCCATATTTTAATTGGGTCTTTTCTTTTGTTACTGTTAGCAATGATATTTTGCTCAACTCAAATTAACGATAATTGGTTCTGTGTGCCTTGTTACTAGGAACAAAAACAAGAAAATATACAGAAGAAACTAGGTTCGTTCTCCCTTGTGGTCCAAGAAATATTTGCCCTTTAAAAAACTTGAGCATTTGGATGGAGAACCGAACATGTCCCCAGCCCTCTTCCTCCTCCCAGAGCTGTGGTCAGGAGTTAAGTCCAAGTGATCCAGTAGGTTGAGCCAAGGCCATCAGAACAACAAGGCAGATAAACAGTGGTGGGCAGTCTTCCCCTAGTACAGTCTCAGGTCCAACTCTCAGAGGTCAGTCAGTAAGATGTGGTGTTATGGCCTATCTATAGATGTCCTCCAAAGCCTCCTGCACGCATAGGTAGGGCTTTTGGAAGGTGGCTGGATCAAGGGTGTGTGATGTTGGGTTATGAGTATGATAACTGGATTAAGCCACTGATTGATTTAGCATAGTTCTAGGTGTGAATAACAAGAAGGCCCACAGTGAGTATGAGAAGCCCCAACCAATGGGCTTACAGCTTGGGTGGACTAAAAGAGAAAGGGAGGCTCATTGCTTTCTGCCAGGGACTGTTTCCCCCCTGCTGCACCCTTCTGCCGCGCTGCCCTGCCTGGAGCCAGCTGACTACGGACTGAAACCTCTACAAACTGTGAACTAAAATAAACCTTTTCTCCTTTAACTTGTTGCTCATTTAATTATCTGCAATACCGCCTCCTGGTGGAGGAAGATGAATGGCGGTGAGCTCGGACTATGCGGAAAGGCAACACCTTTTATGGGAAAAAAAAAATTTCTATTTTAATTTTATTATTTGGTGCTGGAGTTAGAACCCTGGTCTGTGGATGCCGAGTGAGAATCCCCCTCCACCAAAATATACCCCTAGCTCTATTTTTGGGGTCATTCTCATGCTAGGCCCTGTGCCGTGAGGTACAATAAAAACTACAGGGAATGGTTAAGTTTAAGAAGTTATTACAGCAAAAGACAGTGACATCAACCTGCCTCAAAATACTCCCCAGCCCCGCTTTGACCACTTTTATCCTATTGTTCTTGCTGCTTTCTGAAGCAGTTCTGGAAGGCCTCCTTCATGCCTTTGGCAGCTGCCTCAGTGTCATAAAGTGATTTCAAATGTTTGTGCCCATTTCTGTCAAAAACATTACAGTGTGTCCTTGGCTACCTTATTCACCAGATCTGGCACTGTGTGACTTCCGGTTCTTCCCCAAAGTCAAAATGACCAAGAAAATAATGCAAATCAGTTCAGGACACGAGTGGAGCCACAGCAGTGCATCTAAAGACACGAAAGGGGGTGCCCAGAGCTGCCTCCCAGAAAGGCACGGAAAATGGAATAAGTGTATTCAAAGTGAAGGGGGTATTTTGAGCAATGTGTCTTCTACTGTAATACATTTTTAGAAGTTAGACATTCTCCATATTTTATCATACCTCATAAATACTATATTTTTCACTAATTCAGGTAATCCCCCAACATTTTGTGGTAGACAGACTTTTATGCCCATTCTACAGATGGACCAGTTGTGACTTAGGTTGATTGACTTGCCCAAGGTCAGACAGCCAGTGGCAGTGCCAAAGCTCAAACCCTAGTGTCCTTGATTCTAAGCTCACTGCTGAGCCCTAAGATGGCATCTGTATCCTTAAGTTGGCACAATCTCATGGGCTGTCCCAAGTCTCCTGTCCCCACCTACCTGCTTTTGTCCCAGCCTAAAATGGTGTTTTTATTTCTTCAGGGTAGAACCCTCACTTGCCTTCTGCCTTGTCACTGCCTCATCTCTTTGGGCCAGAAAGTCCAAGATGCACAACTTAAAGGAGCAGAAGTGTATTCTGGCTTGCGATTTGGAAATAATTCAGTCTGTGGTGGTCGGTTGGCTCCCAGGCAAGAAAGTGATGTGGGTTTGGCAAAGGAGAGGTGCTCATCTCACAGTGCCCGGGAAGCAGAGAGAGGAGAGGAGCCAGGGAGGAGCCAGGGAGGGAGGCCAGCCCTCAGGGCCATGCGCTCAGCAGCCTGTCTGGAACCACGGCCCGCTGCCTATCACCGGCCAGCACACAATCCCTGGGACTCAATCGACTTCTACACACATGCGGCTTTTGGGGGACACCTCAAATCTGAACCTCAGTGCTCTGCCCCTGGTCCCCGAAAGACATGTCCATCTCTGTACCCAAAATGCGTTCAGTCCATTTCTTTTTTCTTTTTTTGGAACTTCAGCAATCTGTTATTACCCAATGTGTGCAGGTTTAACCCTGCTGACAGCAAAAACAGCTTCCATCACGTCCAGCTCGGGGGTATAGATCCAGTACAGACAGTCTCTTTAAAAAAAGACTTTAAAAGAATATGTATCTGTGTATGTTATTTTTATTTTTATTTTTATTTTCTTGTCTTTCTGAGACAGGGTCTCGCTTTGCAATTCAGGCTGGCCTTGAGCTCACTTTGTAGCCCTGGCTGGTCTTGAACTCTTGACAATCCTCCTGCCTCAGCCTCCTGAGTGCTGGGATTACAGGTGTGCACCACCATGCCTGGCTGTGTGTGTTATTTTTAAAAAGTTAAATTTGTCAGTGTTACAAAAAAATAAATCGCCAAAGGATTTCAGTACATTAAAACAAAACAAACCGCACTGTGTTGCCTTACCCCAACCTAACCCCCATCAGTACTGGTAGAAAAACACTCATCCCTCATTAAAAACAAAACCCTCTCCTCCATCTTTGTGAAACTTCTACCACCTACTAATCCAGGAAGCACCCAAGGAACAGGAGAAAGACCCAGTCAGTTGTGGTCTTGAGCCTGCTGATCAGTTAAGGCTCACACCGAGGACAATTGTCAGGAATTCTGGCCTCTACTACAGCTGATTCCCAATCTCAGGGCCAGGAGCTTGCAAAACATTCTCAGGGTTTCTCCAGGGAGGGATCTGGGACTCCTTAAAAGATGGAGCATGGAGGTCCTAAGCAAAAACACAGAATACCTCCTAACCTATGAAGTCTGAATAAGCCGCAGGCTCCAAACTATGGGAGGAGGAATCAAAAAGGTGCTTAGATTCCTTTTTTTTTTTTTGTATCTGGAATCAAACTCAGGACCTTGCACTTGCCAGACTGGCGCTTATGCCGCTGAGCTATATCTCCCACCCTTAGATCTCCTTTTAACAATAAGGCTAAAGTAGGCAAAGAGGAAAAGGGAATATTAGACCCAAGCTGTCTTGTGAGAAATGTGCATGGTTTTCACCAAGCCCCCTCCGCCTTGACTGGAGGACAACTCAGACCCACAGAAGCGGTCAAAGGGCCTCTTTGCTGCCTACTTCTGGCTGGATAGAGCTGCCGTTCAGGACAGCCTGGTTCTCAGTTGCTTTTGGAGGCTTTCTCTCATTATTAATAAGCAGGGTGCTCCATAGCACAGAAATTTTCAATAACTTCATAACTGACAAACCTTCCATAGCAGTGCCTCAAAAATCACTCCAGGAGATGACCACTGTTCTGTGGGCTCACAGCTCACTCCAGTCAATGGGCTTCCGGCCAGACTTCCACAGCAGCTCATTGGCTTTAGAAAAATGTCGACAGCCGAAGAATCCTCTATACGCTGACAAGGGGGAGGGATGAGCAGTCTGCAGGACGTGGTGCTGCTTCTTGTCCAGGGCACTTCCCTTCTTCTGAGCATAAGAGCCCCAGAGCAAAAAGACAAGGCCGTTCAAGTTCTGACTGAGCCAGGACACAGCGGCGTCGGTGAACCTCTCCCAGCCTCTCCCCGTATGTGAGTTGGCTTGATGGGCCTGGACAGTGAGGACGGCATTGAGCAGGAGGACACCTTGCTTAGCCCACCCAGATAAATCTCCATGGCCAGGATGAACAAAGTACCTATGTCTGCTGACAGCTCTTTATAGATGTTTTCCAAACTGGGCGGGGGTGGAATGGGTCTTTGGACGCTGAAGCAGAGCCCGTGAGCTTGATCGGGTCTATGGTAAGGGTCCTGTCCCAGGATCACAACCTTCACTTCTCGGATGTCACACATTCGGGTCCAGGTGAAGACTTGGTGTGGCGGGGGATAAACAGTGTGATGCTTTCTTTCTTCTGCCACAAACCCCATTAGCTTTGTAAAGTATGGTTTCCCGAACTCTCCCCTGAGGTGCTCCTTCCAGCTGTCCCCAAAGCCCACAGGCACGTTTCGGGCTGCGAGTCTGAGCGGCGCAGTGGTCTTGTTTCTCTGGGTGCTGTCCAGGCTCTCAGGGCTCAGCGGCCAGGAGGGCGGTGTGCGGGGCTCGTCCTGCCCGGCCCGGGCCTTCTCCGCCAGGCTGGCCGTCACATCGCCGTTCTCTTTGGCTACTCCCGCCACGCCGGGCCTTGGGTCTGCGGGCTCGGGACTGCAGGCACGTCGTTTCCTGGCAGGATATGGTGATGAGGAGTAGAGGGTTTTCTGGCCGATCATCCTGGAGCGGAGCAGGCCGCAAACACGCATCACCCAGGGACTTGCAGCTGGCCTCGGTCCATATCTGAGAGTTGTCAAATTTTAACAGTTCTAAAACCGTGGAAAAGCCCAAGTCCAAAGTCTCCTCTGAGAAGCCAAGGCAAACTCTTAGCTGTGAGCCTCTGTAGAAAGAAAAAAGAAGTTAAATACTGGCCACATACAGTGGGATGGGGTGAACGTCCCCCATCTGAAAGGGGAAATGGGATAAAAATGAATGAGATCAAATCAAGACCAAAACCCAGCAGGGAAAACATGAAACCCTATAACTTCATGTCAGGCACCCAGGGACAATTGCATTGAGACATTAGAACTCACCACAAGCTCCACGAGAACTTCAGGCAATATTCTCCAAAGTCTTTTTTTACACCATTGAAAGGAAAGGAGCGCTGTCAAACTCACTCCCGGAAGCTAGCATTACCCTGATACCAAAACTGGACAAGGATTTAACAAAAAAAGAAAACTACAGACCAAACTCCTTAATAAGCACAGATACAAAGCCCCTCAATAAGATACTGGCAAACAGAATGCAACAAATAATAATATGGTTGGCTTAGCCGGGTGTGGTGGGGCACGCCTGTAATCCCAGCACTCAGGAGGCTGAGGCAAGAGGATCATTGCGAGCTCGAGACCAGCCTGGGTTACAAAGTGAGCTCAAGGCCAGCCTGAACTGCATAGTGAGAACCTGTCTCAAAAAGACTAAAAAAAAAAAAGGTTGGCTTTACTCCCAGGATGCATAAATCAATAAATGTAATATAGTACATAAACAAAAGGAGGATAAAAACCACATGATCATCTCAATTGATGCAGAAAAAGCTTTGATAAAATCCAACATCCATACACGATAAAAGCCCTGATGAAAATAGGTATAGAAGGGCCTTATCTCAACTTGATAAGTCATTCATGACAATCCCACTGCCAACATCATACTAAGTAGGGGAAAACAGAAAGCTTTTCTACTAAAAGCAGGATCAAGAAACCAGGCACGGTGGTGCACACCTGTAATCCCAGCACTCAGGAGGCTGAGGCAGGAGGACTGATGTAAGTTTGAGACCAGCCCAGGCTACAAAGTGAGCTCAAGGCCATCCTGAACTGCATAGTGAGACTCTGTCTCAAAAAGAAATAAAAGAAGGAAGGAAGGAAGGAAGGAAGGAAAGAAGAAAGAAAGAAAAGAAAAGAAAGAAAATGGAAGATGGCCCCTGTTCCTGGATAGGCAATACAAATATTGTCAAAATAGCCATAATCCCAAAACTGATATATAGATTTATGCAATCCCAATCAAAATACTAACAGTATTCTTTACAGACTAGAAAAGCCAACCCTAAAATTTATATGGAACCAGAAGAGACTGACAGTAGCAAAAGCAATCCTGGACAAAAAGAACAAAGCAGGAGGTATGATACTCATGGATGTCAAATTATGTTACAAAGCTGCAGTAAGAAAAACAGCATGGTACTAGCACAAAAATATACATGAAGATCAGTAGAACAGAGTAGAGGGTGCAGAAATAACCCCAGGAACATCCAGCCATCTGATCTTTGACAAAGGGGTTAAAAACACAACTTGAAGAAAAAGCTCTTTAAACAAATGGTACTTGGAAAACTGGTTATCCACATGCAGAAGAATAACTGACCCACATCTCTTACCCTATACTAAATTAAAATAAAAATGGATCAAAGACCTGGATACTAAGGCAGAAACATGGAATCTGATGAAAGCTAAAATAAGTAAAACTTTTAAAGACAGGCAAGGCAAGGACTTTCTGAACAGAATCCCAATCATACCAAGAATCAAGAAATGGAATCACATCAAATTAAAAAGCTTTTGCACAGTGATGGAAACAACCAACAGAATGAAGAGACAACCTAGAGAATGGGAAAACATACTTACCAGCTACTCCTCAGAGGACTAATTATCTAGAATATACAAAGAACACCAAAAAATTAGACCTCCAAATTTTGAGGAGAAGAAGGAGCAGAGAGTTTTCTGGCTGGAGCTGAACAGGGCACAAACACACACCACCCAGGGACTTGCAGTTGGCCTCAGTCCGTATCTGAGAGTTGTCAAATTTTAACAGTTCTAAAATTGTTGAAAAGCCCAAGTCCAAGGTCTCCTCTGAGAACCCAAGGAAAACTCTTAGCTGTGGGCCTCTGTAAAAATAAAAAAGAAGTTAAATACTGCCACGTACAGTGGGATGGGGTGAACGTCCCCCATCTAAAAGGAGAATTGGCATAAAAATCAATGAGATCAAATCAAGACCAAAACCCAGCAGGGAAAATATGAAATCCTATAATTTCATGTCAGGCACCTAGGGAAAAGTTATCATGAGAAATAAAAGACCCAGTCAAAAAATTGAGGCTTGAAATGAACAGATACTTCCCAGAAGTACAATTGGCCATTAAATACATTTAAAAATGTTCATCATTTCCAGCCGTTAGAGAAATACAGTTCAAAACAACCCTGAGATGTCATCTTAAGCCAGAAAGAATGGCTGGCACTGTGAACTCAAAAAAACAAGAAATGCTGGTAAGGTTGTCAGGGAAGAGGAGCCCTTCCGCATTGTTTGTGGGAGCGCAGACTAGGATGACCACTGTGGAAAGCAGTACTGAGATTACTAAAAAAAATTAAAATTAGAAATTCCATCTGACACAGCTATCCTGGGTCTCTTCCCAAAAGACTGAGACATCGTATGAGGGGGACACACACATACTCAGGTTTACAGTGGCACAATCCACAAGAGCTAAACCCTGCAAGTGACCTCTAGATCCATCAGCAGCTGAATGAACAAAGAAAATGTGGTATTTACACACGACAGAGGATAAGTTTGAGTCCTTTGTAGGAAGATGGATGCACTGAGTCCTTAAACACGAAATGAAATAAATTGAGCGCAGGAGGTTAAATACTGCATGGTTTATGTTATATGAGAAACTCAACACATAAATAATTTAAGGTGAAAAATAAACAATAGGAAGTAGAAAGGTAGACCATTGCAGATGGAAGGGGGAAGCTAAGGATGAGATAAACAGGGCTAGGGTGGGATACATGTATGTACCAGCTCTCCACGATGTGTATGCATTATGAATCGCAAACACGTCCTAATAAAGTGGGAAAACACCTCCTCCCTGGCCTCAGTTCCCTTGAACACACCCCTAGTCTACTATGATGTACCTGTGCCCATTGCAATCTGTCGCTCTTCCCTAGTAAATAATCTTCAGAGTCTCTCTGATTGTTATTTAGGCTGCCAAGACCAATTAGAGCCCTTACCCTGGGGGTGCTGCAGGTAAGCTGGTGCCTTCTCAAATACCTCTGTGGGCCCTGGAGATCAAATCCAGGGCCTCCGCATGGAGCTACATCTCCAATCTTTTTTAACATTTTTTCTTTTTACTTCAAGACAAGGTCTCACTGAGTTGTTAAATTGTCGGGGCTGGGCTCAAATTTGCGACCCTCCTGCCCCAGCCTCCCATAGGGCAGGGGTTACAGGCATGTGCCCCATGCTCAACTTCTGCTGCAGCGATTTGCAGGTGGCTTCATCCCCAAGCAGCAGGTGCTACCTCAAGCCTGAAGATGTAGGCTCAGGGTTGTGGGGTCAACAAAGGACGGGGCGAGAGAGACGCGTCAGAGCTGGCGCACAGCCCTGTGATTCCCGTAAGCCTCCAGCTCATGAGTTATGGGAGGCCCTTTCTGCCCTCGACTCCTGGGCTGGCCAGTTGCCCTGTTTCTGAGACATGGACACTAGATGTGAGTGCTTTTCTGTTTCCTGTCTCTGCCTGCCTCCGATGTCCTCTCATCTGGTCAGCCCAGAAAAACTCTGCAGTTCAATAACAAGAAAAATCATGCCAAAGAAAGACAGGCTTCTCCTCTATAATGCAGAGGCTGTGGAACTGTGTCCCCGTATTTTAATCTTTCTCACTGGGGGAAGGGACACAGAGTAGCTTGATCTCATTCTCCTCAAAAAAGAAAGTTGTAAAATGTGTGTCAAACAAAAAGTCTTAGTAATTTTTCTAACAGAAGTTTGGTCCACTTGGGAGCCCGAGGCAGGAGGATCACTCCAAGTTAGGGGCAGGTCCAATCTACACAGTCAGTTCAAGTCCAGTCCAAATGGCACACTCAAAAGACACTCTCAAAAAAAAAAGAACAAAAAAAATTTATGAATTCATGGCCAGTTTTCAAGCTTGTAGATCTACTTAAAAATCTGGGTGACAAGCTTCTTGTGAAATACCATATAATCTGGGTACGATTCTGCCTGTCCACACGCCAGCAACTTACTGGTCCTGGGACACCAACGCTTACACAGGTGTGCTGTCCCCAATGTGTCACAATGCCTGCTCTTCCTAGCTGTCCTTTGCCCAGCCGGCTCCATTCACATGGGTCACCTGGCTGCACCCACAGTTAACACCCAGCCCCGGGCCCAGCTCAGGGTGTTTTGTGAATTATATCAAATATTTTGTATTCTGCACCAAATCCAGGGGGAACCATCAAAAGGTTTTGAATCTAGGAGGGATATGATTAGATTTGCAAATTTAAATCATCACTGCAGGCGACAGACAAGCAGGGTGTGGGGGCAAAAGCAGAGGCCGGATGGCCGCCAACAGAAGCTGTGCTGGTGGGCCATGGTAGTGGCAGGGACGGGGAGCAGAGAGGGACAACCAGGGAGTGAACTTGTAAAGCAGAAGCCACAGGCCCAGAACAAGCTGGATACAGACAGGGAGGGAGAATGAGCTGGAGGCTCCATTCACTGAGTGCAGGAGTGAGGGAAGCAAATGCAAGGCAGAGGAGGCCCCCCTGGGGGCTCGTGCCCGGGGAAGAGCTTAGGTGTCCATTTGCCAAGAGCCAGGCTGGAAGCAGGAATGTGGGACTCCGTGGTCTTCAGAGGGTGGACACGGCTCATCGCAAGGACGAGTGCGGAGACCCACAAGAAAGGCCTGAGCTTGGTAAATTCCGCGTGCACAGGGCGAACAGAAGAACAGCTGGCCAAGGAGTATTTTTGTTTTTGTTTTTGTCTTTGTTTGGGGCCGGGCCTCACACACACTAGGCAAGCGAGCGTCCTGTTACTGAGCTATGCGTTCCAGCCTTCAGGAGCAGAGGGATCCTGACAGTGTTCCCGGGAGCCGGGCTTGAGCCCCACGTGGACGGAGAGTGAAACGGAAGACAGTGAAAGGGAATGAAAGAGCTATAAAGGCCGAGAAGTGAAGCCCCCACTGGCCGGGAGGGGTTCTGCGTAGCGCACCGCAGGGCTCTTGGTGGAGGGGTTTTTCAGGGGCTTAGAAGGGAGCTTAGGTGTGTATAAGAAATAGACTCTGTGACATATATTTAGGGTCCAAGCGAAGCAGGGCCCATGCACCCTTGAGCCAGCGCTGCCTGGTCACACTCTGGGCAGGTCCCACATCGCCATAGGACACCTGGCAGGTGTGTTGTAAGACCTCTGGAGGGTCGGACTCGGCAAACTCCACTTGGAGCTTCCTGACACCGAGTTGGGGTCACTGTCGTGACTGCCTAATAGAGCCCTACCTCCTGACTCACTGATTTCTTCCATGAAAGGGAGAGCTAGATGTGCAGAAGGAAACCCAGAAAAACACGGCATTCCAGGAGCAGAGAGTGGTACGGCAGCTGGCACAGCTGGGCCAAAGCTGCCCAAGAGGCCAGGCCGATGGCTATGTGACGTCCACTGGGTTTAAGGTCCAGCTGACCCCTGGAGACCACAAGAAGCAAGTCCCTCAGTTTGCCACAGTCGTCACTACTTCCCACCGTTTAATACTTGGCTTAAGTCATTCTTTTGCTTCTGGGAGCATTTACACTTTTGACCTAGTCCTGGAACAGTCAGAACTATTTTACAGCATGATTTTTTTTCCAGCACTGAGGATTAAATACAGGGTCTCATGCATGCAGGACAAGTGCTCTACCACTGAGCTACATCCTCTGCCTTTTTTTTTTTTTAATTTTGAGACAGAGGCTCACTAAGTTTCCCAGGATGCTTTGAACTTGTGATCCTCCTGCCTCAGCTTCCCAAGTAGCTAGGCATTACAGGCATGTACTGCTATGACTGGCTGCAGGGAGGTTTTAGTCATGCAGATGTATTGCGTGAGGGATTCTCTTTTTACAGTATGTAAGAAGATTTTATATCTCAGCTCAGCCACAACCTCTGAAGGGTTATAAGGGTGAGTATCCTCCCAGCTAACCACAGTAAGCACTAAATACTATTCCTAATGCTTAATAAATGTGATTTGCTAAGCCAGTCACCTCAGCACATATGATCCCAGCTACTTGGGAGGCTGAGGCCTTCCAAGGAGGGTCAAAAGGTCAAGACCAATGTGAAACAGTAAAGCTGTGTTTCAAAATAAAATAAAAAGTAGCTCTTGCCTAGTGAGCCCAAGGCCCTGTTCAATCCCCAGAGCTGAAAATAAATAAATAAATGAGGAAATGTTAGCTGCTGGTGTTTTCCTTTCCGACCTTCCGTCAACCTCCCTGAGATGCTCCAGAATCTTTCCCTTCCTTCTCTGTTGATTGCAGAGCACTTGGGAGCCCTGCCCTGCCGTGTGTTTCCTCCTCATGATCCACCCTGCGCCCAACCTCATTCTCCAAGCATCCTTCTCAGACTCTCACGTGAGCTCAGCCTCTGTTGAATTCACTGTTGAGACCTGTATGAATCCCCGAGCTGTGACCCTGGACAACGCAGCTTGCACTGGCTGTCACTGAGCTTGTCACACACCATAGCCCGGCCTCTCCTAACTGCCGCGGAATCCCTCGGTTAGGGGCCACGTTCTTCCTCTCCCAGCAGCTCTCAGGGGCTGATGCCCAAACTGATCGCCCCTGAAGCGGCCACCTACCACTTCACTAAGTCATCGTCCTGTTCTGGGAACTGTCCCCTGCCTCCCCGCTCCTCCCTCCTGGTGACAAGGGAACTTTGGCGGAGTACTCTGGGCAGCCGACAGGCGCAAGGAGCGCCAGCAAGTGCACAGGGCGTCTCGCCAGGCTACGGGAAGGGAACAGCGGGCTGCAAGTGTCACTGAGCACGTGCCAGGGCCACAGCGTAGTAGAAACGTTGTGTCCAAGCTCATCAAACAGCTGTGATTGCCTCCAAGCCCCTCGCCCCTCATGCAGTAGGAAGCCATGGTGACCTCCTGTCTGCTCTGCTCCTCCTGGGTGGAGCCCACACTTCTCACACTCAGATCTCTCTGTCCTTCCCTCACCACTGACTCCCCAACTTTAACCCCCTCCTGGCCACCCTCACAGTGCAAGCTCTTGATTCTGGTGGCCGGGGAAACCCCAGCCCCAAGCGCCAGCATCCTGGGCAATCTGCGTCCTGACACACAGAGGGCGACAGGGGCACTAAGGCGGATACTTCCTTGTATGAAACCTCCTGTCCCATGGGGGACCCCATGTGACGGCCCTATCCCCTCCTAATCACTTCCTGAAGGCCTCATCTCCAACAACCATCCCCACCCTGGGCCTGAGCACAGGTGGAGGGGGAAATAGCATTTCCCCTACGGCCACCGCGTCACACTTAGTGCTGGAAGGAGCTGCTCCTGTGCTAGCTCACAGCACCACGGGGCAGGGCTTCTCGCAGGACTTGCTGCCCCTAGCTGGGCACCCCTGGCATCAAGGGGCACCCATAAGAGCAGGACTGCGGCAGAGGGGGGGACAGCAGAGCCCTGGCATGTCATTCGCAGAAAGGTAAAGCGGTGCAGCTGTTCCCGAACCTAGGCCCACCAGCTTGGCCCGCAGAGAAGCTAATGTTGGGGAGACGCGTGCACAGGGAACAAAGAAAGGCCTCGCTCGGTCCGGGACTTTGCTCACGAATCAACCTCTCACCGGCCGTGGGGCTGGGCGGGTTCACGGAGTGATAGACACGGGGTGGGAATAAGGAGAGACTCAGGCCAAGAAAGACGGAGCCTGTTGTCTTTTCTTGGAACTTCAGAGATTGCCCAGGATCTCGAGTGCCAGCTCTTGTTCTTTCCACAGTCTGGTATTTCCTGGTGCCCTGAGGGGTAAGGAGAGAGGCCAGGCAAGCGTAGGTCTCAGGTCAAGGTAACCTGTACCACGGCTTCTAGACAAAACCCCTCTCGGGCGACCTGGTGTCTGCATGCAGAGCTGAGGAGATGCTGACGCAGAGATTGAGGCAACTGAGGGGACAGACACAATGGGAAGACAGCGACGCTGAGCCTCTCCCTCGGTGCCTGTCCCTCACTGGATGTCCAGGGGCCCCAGGAAAGGGTCAGTGTTCTCAGTAAAAGCAGCTTTCAAGTCCCTGAAGAGTAACCTAGGCAACCATTACCATCTTGGCCCACTCCACAGAGACGTCATCATCAGCCAGCTAGAGAGAGACTAATACTGCGGCCTCCAGCTGCACAGCCTCTGAAACTAGCAAGTCAGCTAAAGGCGTGAGGCAAACAAAGCTGGAAGCCTATTTAACTCTTTCCTTGGTATCTCAGCCATTGTAGAAATGGCTTGGGAATTCTTCAAAATGTTTATGCCAGAATTCCACTCCTAGGGATATGCCTAAGAAATCTACAAACATAGTCACACAGAAACTTGTACAGAACTTGTTCATGGATCCATCCTACTGTCCATTAACTAACTGGTAGATATAGAACATGTGGTAAATCCATACAATGGAATATTATTCAGTCATAAAAGGAGTACAGTACTGATAATACTGGAATATTATTCAGCCATAAAAAGAATACAGGCTAAATCATGAATGAGTTGCTAACATATTCTGCTGAATGAAAGCAGCCAGCTACAAAAGATCATATATTGTACAATTCTATCTATATAAAAAAAAGTCCAGAACAGGCAAATCCATACTGACATCAGGTAGATTAGTGGCTGAGAGGAAGGAGAAATGGGAAGGGTCTTCTAATAGGACCAGGCATTCTGTTGGGGGTGATATAAAAATTCTGGAATTAGATAGTGGTAATGGTAGTGGTGATAGACTAAAAACCACTAAATTAAACACATTAAAAGAGTGACTTAGCTGGGTACAGTGTCACATCCCTGTAATCCCAGCTATTCAGGAGGCTGAGGCAGGAGGGTCACAAGTTTGAGACCAGACTGAGCAACTTAGACCCTGTCTCAAATTAAAATAAAAAGAGAGCTGGGGTGCACAGCTGGTAGAGTGCTTGTCTAACACGTATGAGGTTCTGGGTTTAATTCCCAGTGTGGCAGCCACAGTACACAAAGGTAACTTTTATGGCATGTGGATTATATCTCCCTTCTTCTAAAGAAAAAAGTGGCCTAGTATGCGAAACTGAGAAGACAGAGGCTGTGAGGGCCAGGAGTGGGGAGGATGGGGAGGTACAAGAATAGCAGCGAGTAGTTGCCAAGTCCGGGCTCTGCATCAGGCATGAGGCTAATTATTTCACAGAAATATCTCTATCTAACCCTCACAATAACTCTGAGAGGCAGATCTGTGTGTGAATCCTATTTTACAGATGAGGAGGTCCAGGTCCTGGGGAGGTAGTGCAGTTTATCCCAGGCACCCGGAAAGAGAATGAACCTAGGGCTCCCGTGTCTCATGGGGATTCAGGTCATTGGTAAAGGATTTTTTTAAGAGACAGGCTCTCACAGTGTGGTTCAGTCTGGACTTGAACTCACTAGATAGCCCAGGCTGGCCTTGGTGCTCCCGCCACAACCTCCCAAATGCTGGGATGATGGATGTGTACCTCTGTGCCTGGCTTTGGAAAAGAATTTTGAAGAATTGGCAGGACTTTGACAAGCAGAGACGAAGAACAATTTTCTGGCAAGTGGACAGAACTTGAGCAAATGGGAGAAGTGGAAATGGTTGGGGCGTGTTTGTGAAACCACAGCTGACATTGTTGGTGACCGCCGGGCACACATGCCCCCTCCTTCCTCCCTGAGAGAAGCCATGGGTGATAGACCGTAATTAGGCCAAGATTATCAGGACAAGCAGTTTCCCCACCTCCCCTGCAGCTAAGGTCTGCTCTGGGGTGTTTAATTTAGTGGTTTTTAGTCTATCACCACTACCATTACCACTGTCTAATTCCAGAATTTTTATATCACCCCCAACAGAACTTCTAGAAAAATTTTTGCTTTCTTTTCTTTCTTTTTTTTTTTTCTTTTGGTCTTTTTGACACGGTCTCACTATGCAGTTCAGGCTGGTTTTGAATTCACTTTGTAGCCCAGGCTGGTCTCAAATTCACAATGATCCTCCTGTCTCAGCCTCCCAAGTGTTGGTATTACAGGCGTGCACCACCACTCCCAGATGGCAATGTTTCCTTTCTTCATAAAAGGAAACCAATGAAGCTGACACCACCTGGGGCCTTCCTCCTTTCTCCCTGCCTGAATGCAGACCCACCCTCTGGAATTGCATCTAGGGACCATGAGACTGCAAACCAATGCACTACAGTTGCTGGGGCAAGTAGACAAATGCTGGGGCCAGGGATGTAGCTCAGCGGCACAAGAACCTGCCTTGTAAGTGCAAGGTCCTGAGTTTGATTCCTGGTACCCCCCCCAAAAAAAGACAAAGATGGCTCCCTGGGGTATCACTAATTTGTTAAGCAAACACCATCTTCCAGGCTTCTTGTTCTGGAAAATAAATTCCCTCTTTCCCCAAAAATAAGACCTAGCTGGAAAATAATCAGTCTTAAAAGCTAGAGATCAAAAGTGCCGTCACCTGCCATCACTCTTCTCTTGCTGGGTGGCTATTCTGTAAGGCTGGTAAGGGAAGAACAGGCAGACCGGGGCTGGCATTTTTCATCTCTAGTTTGCAAGGTTGATTATTTTCAAGCTGGGTCTTATTTTCAGTGAAACAAGGTTCCTATTGGCTCAAGCAACTCTTCTGTTAATTGCAGGCCAAAGACAACCCCAAGTAATGAAGAATTAAGTGATAACAGAATTAATCAGTGCAATCATTTGTTTGGCTGGAATGCAATAAATGTAGTTCTTGTCCTTCCTTTAATTATTCCATAAAGGAAAACAGAGGAACAAAACGCAGTCTCAAAACTCAACCCCACCCAGAACAAGTTTTGAATGTGAAGATACAGGGGAACCAGGAAGCCTCATAACTCCAAGTTATGAAATGATTGCATCCAAAATAAAACAACTCCAACAGGCCATGAAAGAGCTCAAAGCAGAAATAACCCACATACCCGCAATGATTTCTCAGACAAAAAACGAGCTGAAAACAATGATGGAAGAAATGTTCCATTCACACAGACAAGAAATAGACAAAATACTAGAAGAAAATAGGAAACAAATGGAAACGTT
>PVLD010013392.1:0-56239 GCA_004027595.1 Dinomys branickii | reverse complement strand
TCACCTTCAGCTTGGTCGTCTCCCGGCTTCCGGTGCAGACTCTTCGGCGTCTGCCTGGGACTCTTCAGCCTTCTGGTGTTGGCTTTCCGGCCTTCATCATAGATTCATCAGCATATTGTCACAGACAGCCCTTGATACGGACTTGCATGGACACTGTGGTGATCTCCAGGCCCCAGGCCTGGGCTCTTCAATCTCAGTGTGCAGACACTCTCTGCAGGCTTCCTCCTCTAACCCTGTAGCTGACCATTAGTAAGCCAAACAGATAATTTGTTGTACATTTGTACATCTTGTGTTAAATCTGTTTCTCTAGTAAACCCTGACTGTTACACAGAGAAAGCTATATTCATGGAAAGGTGTGAGACTCGAGAGCACTTTTGATCAAACTTGTTCCTGTAGTTACAACACTATAACTCTTTTCTCGCACAAATGATGTCACTATTGTTTAGATATTACCTGGTCAGTGAAATGTAAAACTATTGTAAGCCAAATGGCTATTTAAAATACATATCAAGTACGTATTTTAAAGTAAACTGTCACAGTGCTTTTTATACTATTGAAAAAAGTTACTCAAAAGTCGTGTAATTTAGTCTTTTGGCAATAGATATGGCCAGATATATTCTGAGATAAATTATGCTTTTAGAGATTATTAATATTTGATTGTGTTATTAAATTATTAAGTAAAATGATACTGCAATTCAAAAAATAGAGAACATTCTATGGATTTGCAGAATGCTCTTTTATAACGAAGTAGTTTCTCTTTTAAAAGAAGTGTCAGCCTGGATTTTACAGAGAACTTTAAAGAGGAGCCTAATAGAGACTTGGGCCACTGAAAGAAGATTTTGCCATTCTTTCTGACACTTTCTGGCTTTACAGTCTAATTTGATCTATTTTGAAGGACCATGATGTAAAGTCAGACTAACAGGGTTTTTACTCAGCTGAAATATTTTGCATCTACACAACTGAAATGAAATATTTTTCAACTGAGCTGAAATGAAACTGAACTGACATGAAATATTTTGTCTTTATGCAACTGAAATATTTTGCGTGTATGAGTTGTGCCTTTAAACTTGGGGAATTCCTTTCTTAGGTAAAATAATTTCAGTAGCAATCACTGGGATAGAGTGTATAGAAAGCAAAGGTTTGCAAAAGTACGGCTGAGGTGTTGGATGGAAGAAGGCATGAAGGTGGACTGCTCAGTGCGAGCATCATGTACCCTGGCAGGACCACCCACTGGGGGAGCCAGAAGCCTGACCAAGTCCTGAGGTGGAGGTAGCAGTGTGTAGTCTACTGGATTACAGTTTCCACAATTACATTCTCCTATAAGGAACATTTTTACTATTAGAGTAAAAATACTTCTATCTACCAACCTCTATTATTCAAATGTCCCTGCATTGTGTCTCTCAGCTCATATTAGAACTGAATATGGTGGGCAGGACTATGAGTAAGTGGCCACATTGATCTCATAAACAGTGATGTAAAGTCACATTAACTGGGTCTGTTCACCTGTCCATGCCAAAAAGCCCCACAAACTAATTACTATTTTTAAATCCCTGAACCTGGAGTGTGTATAAAACTTCAGGTGGACATTTGTATACATTTTTTAGTTTAAAACTAAAACCATGAAGTGAAGTCACAGCGCATGTTTTGCATGGACCCCCCCTTAAGTTAGGCTGATATGTATATAGTTGTATATCATAAAAAGAAGTTCAGATCTATTACAGCTCTATATTTATTCTCTAGTTAGTCATATAACATAGTAATTTCCACCTAATTTTCTCAAAAGGAACTTTAGCTTCTCTGCAAAGAATTATATAAATAGTACCATTTAAAGCAGGAGGGTAGTTGTTCTTATGATTTATCAATTTGGGTAAGTTGAATGATATATATGTCCTTATTAGTGGAGCTGGATGAAGTCCAAAAGCAGTCAAATATTCATCTTCCTGTCTACAGAGTTCTGAATTCTAACCTGCCAGAAATATTATTTATTAGCACATTAGGCAGTTTATAATCTGAAGTGCTTAAAAATCTGTTAGCACTTTCTGCATAAAACTTTGAATGTCCCTTCCAACTTCAGGTATCCCCTTCTACTTTGCCTCTTACACACACATACACACACACACACACACACACACACACACACACACCCTTTCATTTTACAATATATTTGCTTTTGTAAATGCCAGTGCTCTGGGAGATATAAGGACTCTTGCTCATATGCAGTTTTGTATTATTTAGATTTTTAAAAAGTTAGCTTTCTGTGAAGACTTTTATCTCCTATCAGGACCCAATTTTCCTTTCTAAGAAGAAAGTAAAATTAAGTAGTTGCTCTTTACGGTCACTGTCTTGTGGCATTTTATGGAATTATTTTATGTGGTTTTCATAATTGTCCCAGAAGAGTCCTCTTTGGCTCCCATCTCTCGCCCAGCACTATCCTCTCAGAACCTTCTATAATAAACCACTGAAATAAGAACCACCCCTGTTTCTCGGCACCTTTTTTTTTAAAGTTATTTTTCTTTGTAGCACTTTTATCACCTGACATATAGACTTAGATTGTTTTACGCGCCACCTACTAAAACATAAGCACTGCTAAGGTCCTTCTTCTTTTCTGCATTTACTCCTGGAAGTGTCTGTGCTGCTTAGAGCAACAGCTGACCTGTCACAAAAGGACATGCATATATGAAGAATGGTTGCTTTGGTGAGTGTCTGACCCAGGACTAATGAATAAAGATTCTGTCCTCTTGAAGTCCCGGGTCAGTTCTCCAGGGAGACAGCAGAGGGCAGGTATGGAAAATGTAGCCGTGGAGCCAGACTATGTGGGTTTGAATCCCAGCTTTATCATTTTTCAGCTGTGTGATCCTGGGCCAGGTGCTTACCTGCCCCCGGGCCCAGTTTCCCCATCTGCAATATGATCATAGCAACAGTAGCTGCTTCACAGCGTTGTGTGATACATGAACCTGATATTCTTAGAAAACTATCAGGCACTGATTGCTGAAGTTATCACTAGCCTCAGCGCACAGAAGGAGAGAGCGGGGCTCAGAGAGGTCAGACAGCATTTTAGGAGTAACGCTGGGCTTTAAACAGAGCTTCCTCTGGGACTATGGATGATTTTTCATCTTGAAAGTGGATTTGTTTTTTGCTGCTTACTTTTCCTTCTTTATGGTTTTTAAAATGCTATTATTAAAATTAGTAATTAGACATGGAGGTATTACCTTAACATGAAAATTGTAGATACCAAATAAAACATACATTCCTCTTTAAGGAAATCAATGTGAGAAAAGATAAACAAGGTGCAGAAAAATGCATTTGGATTTGTAAAGGAAATAACTCATGAAAATGTCCTCTATAATCTTCAAATATTTAATTTTCTATCAACAGAGGTAAATTCCACTTGCTTATTTAAAAATGAAATGTTCTATTCCTGTGAGAGTGCTGCACATACAAGTGTTCTGACAGTGGCACTGATTTAATTTGTTAGTATCATCTCTGTCCTTTCTTGTGATGGATTTTTTCAGCTCTAGAATTACAAATGATTTGCAATGTGCATCTTTTGTTCTATCATATTCATCATTTTTCTGACACCTGAGAGTAGTTTTGCACACACTTTTATTCTCTTTCTTTGGAAAGTAATTCCATAGGAAGTTCTCAGGGAGTCGCTTTGACTGAAGTAAGGACGAGTGTTACAGAATTGAGCTGGCTCAGTCACTCTTCTGCTCGTTCCTGGGAGCCCTCTGAAATGCAGAGAAGTTTCTAGGGTGAGATGATAAGTTCAAAAGAGATGCTGGGAGGGCCAGTTTCTTAGGTGATAAAGTAACCTCAACCTGAAGGAGATAAAAAGGAGAAGCACAATTTAAACAGATAACTGTAGAAGTTTAGGTGCGTTAAGTGTTCTCCAGAGAAACAGAAGCAATAGAATGTGGATATAGTACACACACACACACACACACACACACACACACACACAAGCATGCACGCATTCACAGACACAGGCACACACAATTAGATATTGACTCACGTGGTTATGGTGCTGAGAAATCCTATACTCTGTTGTTTTCAATCAGAAAACAAAGGAAGCAGTATTATTTCAGAGTTGCAGACTCAGAGATGTGATGACCTAGAAAAGCCTGAGAAGCAGGAGCTCCCAAGATAAGACAGGACCAGTATCTGAGAACAGCCAATCAGCTGAGAGTGAATCCCACCTTCCTGTGCCTTTCAGTTTGGTTCAGGCCCCTACACATTGGAGAGGACTGTCTGTGTTATTCAGTTCACCAGTTCAAATGTCATTCTCTTCCAAAACACCCTCATGAACACTGCCAGAGACAATGTTTAACCAGGTATCAGCATCCTGAGGCCCAGCCAAGTGGACACATACATATAACTAACCATCGCACTTTAGATGAGCTTCAGATCAGAATTAATTTTCCACTTATTTTACTTTCTCACTCTATGGATGATTTATTACAATCATTTGGAAAACACTCAATGATTTCTAATGAATTCCAGTTATTAAAGCTTATCTCAAAACTCATCCCTCTCTTCTGACTTTTAAAGTCTGACTAGAAAAATGGCTGGCATGGTAACCTGGGTTGATTCTCCCTATACATTCGTCATTTCCCTTCCACTCCACCTGGTGTCTTCCTCCCCGTACTAAGTTTCAGCCATAAGCCTGTGGCCAGGCTGTGTCAAAGCTGGAGAGAAGCTGGGTGTCGTGGCAACCACCTGTAATCCCAGTGCTCTGGGAGGCTGGAGCAAGTTAGAGCCCAGCCTGGACAATGTAGCCACCTTTTGAGACTCTGTTTCAAAGAAAGAAAGAAAGAGAGGGGGAGAGAGAGGAAAGAAAGAAAGGAAGGAAGGAAGGAAGGAAGGAAGGAAGGAAGGAAGGAAGGAAGGAAGGAAGGAAGGAAGAAAGAAGAAAGAAAAAAAGAAAAGAAAAGAAGAAAAGAAAAGAAAAGAAAAGAAAAGAAAAGAAAAGAAAAGAAAAGAAAAGAAAGGTAGAGAGAATATGGCCGACTGGGAGCAGGCCCAGCCTGAACGCAAGCTATTCTGCTTTTAGAGACTGATGCGCAGGTCTTGTGAGAGCGAGATCCAGAGTCCAGCATCCCTCCCAGCCACAGAGAAGGTGAACCTGGTGTTGAGTCCATGCTAATTTTCTTCACACTCATCTCCCACACAGGACAGGGACCGCCTGCCTAGTTGGAAAATTAGGGAATAAATGTATACCAGATTGTGGTTGAGAGTCCTCCCTTGGACTGATAGAGCGTGGAGATCTAGACGTTGCTTCCAATCATGACTAACACTCCATTTTTCATCAGCTCAGTAAGATGAGAATTTATGTAAAGTTCATCATTTATACTTTTGCCGTGCACTGTGCAGGATCTAGAATGTATCTCTGCTGTAGTACATTTGAAGTATTTTGTTTCATTGTGGAATATATTTCTGATGATATTTGAATGTACAAAATCAAATCAAGAGTTTTGAGAGTGCAGTTGTGTGAATGTGTGTGTGTGTGTGTGTGTGTGTGTGTGTGTGTGTGTGAGTATGTGTGCTGTTCAAGGAGGGCCATTAACTTGATCAATTTGACTAATGATATTTCCAAAAAGATCAGAGCATTGTCAGGCTGACAGTGAATAGACGGCAGCACAAATGACTGGGCTCCACTGCAGACCATACACAAGCAAGTATTTGAAGTTGCTTGTACTAAATACATCTCTTAAATATATTCAATTTCCAGCCTAAAGTTTAGCTTGCAGTTTTAATTTGCTAGCAAATACTTACTTTGTTAAGTAAAATGTTGAAATTGATTACATTCCAGTCAAGCTGCAATCAAACAATGAATCATCACAGGTTATGATGAAGCTGCACTGTATTTACAAAGTTGGGATTGTTGACCAGTGCAAAAGACACTGCTTAGTCAGCATGACAGCAATGATTTAATATTCATAAAACAGAGCTGAGAGAACACCAGTACCATCATGGGTCCACATATCCATTCAGAGGTACTTAACTTTCTAAGAGTCTCTCCCAAGGGCACAGGTCTCTCCACAGCCCCACTGACAGGGTCTTAATAACTGATTTTATTGATTAAGGAATAGAAGATGACTGATAACTTAGGGGACTCACTTTAATAAATTTTCTATTTATTTTGCATTAAAAACTTGGGCTACAAACTTTGTAGGAATTCATTTCATAAATGCAGAGTTTACTAGGTAACCAATAGCTAGAGTACATTATAATCTCCTGAAGATTGAGCTTTCATTTTGATTCTTTTTACAGAAATGCAGTTCCATGGGGCCCTGGGTTTCACCTCAGATCTGTCTGATGCCACCTCATTCACCGTAAGGGCAGGGCAGTCTGCTGGAATAGCAGTTTCCTGAGGAATTTCCTAAGGCCCACCACGTGAAACTTCTTCCTCTGTGGCCCAGCCCTCCCTATAGTTTAGTGTTGGTTACAGCACCATACCCCATTAGCCAGTCTCAGTAAAACTTATGGTTGGTACAATTAAAATGGTGCCTCATCTACATTGAACACTTTGTACCAGGTGCTGTGCTAGGTACTTTATGATCCTGAATGCATTGCTATTGTACAGAGGCTGAAATGAGAGAGAAAAGGTATTTTTTCCATACTTAAATTCATGATTATGTAAAGTACGATTATTCTAAAATCCATTTCTTTAGTTCTTAACAATAGATTACTATGGCTGGGCATGGTGCCACATGCCTGTAATCCCAACACTCAGGAGGCTGAGGCAGGAGGATCACTGTGAGTTTGAGGCCAGCCTGGGCTACATAGTGAGTTCAAAGGTAGCCTGAACTGTATAGCAAGACCCTGTCTAAAGAAATAATAATAATAAATAAATAAATAAATAAATAAATAAAACATTGACTCCAAGCACCCAGTTTATACCATTTTATGAGTCCTTTCATTTATGGGTCCATTTAATAAGAACCTAGGATAAATTTTGGACATAGAGAAGCAGAAAACAGAGTGCTTGGCCTCTTGGGCCTTTCCACAATGTGAGGGAGACAAAAAAAAAAAAGAAAGAAAACATTTAATTGTTGAAAGAGCAGGAAAGAAGACACAGTTGTTGTGAAATCCATGGATAAACTTCTGAGAGGAGGGGATGACGCTGGCACCAATTTTGAAAGACATATGCATGCTTAGAAATGAGGTCACATGGTGGCTTTGGAAACACCAAGGCCGGAGTGTGAAAGCAGCAAAGCTTGAGTCCTGCTCAGCGCTCTTGTGAGGTGGGTTCCGCTCTATGTGTAGACGCAGGGCAGGCAGGGGAGCGTTGTCAGCAGATCTTCCCAATGCTGAAATTCTGTAAAGGTTACTATAGATGAAGTGTGGTAAAAACTATGAAGCTTTCCTGACAACTGGCTGAACGTTGAATATTAGTTGTGATCATATTTTACTTTGAAAAGGAAATAACAATTATAGGAGGGGATAGTTATGATAAAATAACCGTATGTTTATTTTTCCTTTTATCATGTTTCTTCTTTTAAAGTTAGAAAGTCTGAAGAACCTAAGGAAGTGACAAGGTCTAAATGGGAAGATATCCATAAAGTATACATAGTATCTATGAGTTATTAGAGTGATCCTTAGAAAACCCAGGTTTCAATTTTACCTCCAATAATTAGGAATTTTAATTGCTTTTGTGTGCAGTACTAAAGATTGAATACAGGTCTTTGCACTGAGGTATAGCTCCAACCTTTTTAAAAATCATTTTTAAAATTTTACTTACTTAATCTTTGTTGCTCTGTTGCCCCGGCCAAGCTCAAACTTGCAATCCTTCAGCCTCACCCTCCTCGGGTACTGGAGTCACATGCATGTGGCAACATTCGTGGCATGGAATTTCTTTATTTTTCCTGAAAATGGGGTATCTTTCCTTGCCTGTACCTGGAAGATGATTTGAGCCTCAGAGGATAATGTCTGTGAAAATGCTGTGGGAATTATAGAAATAACATGGAAGATGTGCACTTGATCTTTATCTTTGTACAAATTCAAGGCAAAGGATTCTGCCTGCCTCTTTCAGCTGGCTTTGAAGTCACTGTAGTTCGCAGTATGGCGATTGTCACATCTAATATTTGTTATAAGCCTACACTTGTGGGTGTCAAGATCTAGAAAATATCTCTCTTACCAATAAGCAAAACAAACAAAATGAAAAGCTACAGACAAGAAAGAACTTATAAAATAAAGCAGAGCTGTGGCAAAGGACATTCTTTGTTAATTTTTATTTTCATTGACGCATGTTTGTAATACATAGTGATTGCATTCTTCTTGGGGAGTTCGTGCATATACATAATACTTAATTCTTGTTTTTACATCTCCCTCCCTCACCCCTCCCTCCATCTCTTATTTTCTTTCTCCTTTGTAAAGAACATTCTAATGGTTTTTCCCCTTTTGTTTATGGCTTTAAGAATTCCTAATAGTAGCCAAACCTCTTCCAGCTGGATCTATAAACACTATAGATAAGAAGAAAATTATTCCTTTGTGCCAGAACCACTTAAGAAAAAGTGAAAGAGTTTCACAGAACTGAGGGTCGTGTGCCTCAGAAAGAAGTTTGTTCAGAGATATATTGAAAGGCAAAGTAAGTGCTTATCAAGGACAGAGCCAAGCACTGCCATGAGAAATGTAGGCAGAAGCACAAATCTATGCTCTAAATACTTGGATGGTGAGAGAAGCTGGCAACTTCTACCTGCCTGCAGAACCCAAACTGGCATTTGTCAGCAGGATCAAAGGTATCAAAAATCATTACTAGCTCAGAAGTTTAAAAGGTATTGGTTTCTTCTCCTTGGACAGATCTTCAATGAGAGTAAGACTCAGAAAGCTTTATTTAACTTATGGAGATTGTGGAACCATGTATTGCATGGGTGTATGTAAACCTGAGGTCAGCCACTGAACTGATGTACAAGTTATATCAAAATAAACAAGAAGCCAATTGGCTTGAGAGATAATGTTTTGATGGCTGGATCTCTTAAACACGGCATCAGGCATCACCTGCTTAAAGATCTGATTAAGATCTGTGCTGCTGGGAAACGCTTCAAGAGGAAAACACTTCCTATAGCCTTTCAAGTCTTCTCCAGGGGTGGAATGAAGAAAAGACCACCCACGCTGGAGAAGGTGGAAACGCTAACAACAGGGAAGGTCAGATCAGTGAGCTACTAGAAGGATAAAGTACGGTGTCCACTTCAGATCTATTTGTAAGCTACTCACTTAATGAAAGTGACCACTTTCAAATTTTTTTAAAAGTCAAGGAATTCCAGTTAATGTTGGAACACAAATTTCATACAAAAGATTTTCCAATATAAAGTTCAGGCTTTGAAATTTCCTTCCCACTTTAATTTTGTAATGATTGGGAAAAAATTGGTATAAAACTCCATCCCTGGCATCAACATGGATATCCTTTCTGTACCAGTGGAGAGGAGAGCAAGATCAAACAGGTACTTCTGAGAAAGGTCCTAGGCACATACATGGCAGTATCTGGGAGAATAAATACATAGCCTCAATCAAAGGAGTTTCTCTCTCTATGATCATAGTAAGTCTCCTTGTCACATATGCAGTAAATACATATGAAGTGTACCTATATGTAAAAATACCCAATGATACTTTATCTTGTTTCCTTTTCATTGGTTTTATTCATTTTCCATTGGCACAATCGAGAATTCATTCTATTAGGTGGAGAATCTGGTGTTAGCAGATATTCTGAAACAATATCAACAGAAACTAAGGCATTTCGAATTTCTGAGAAAGCCAAGCAAAGAAGGGTAAAGTCTTTGCAGAAGATACTGCTAATGAATATTAGAAGTAAGTTAACTTGTAATTCAAAAGTATAAAAAGTATGAAACATCCACTTTGCTATATTATTGTGTAATTTCCAGTGCAGCAAATATCTAAATTATGCTCAGGGCAAGGATATGGAGATGACGAGATTGGTTTATAAGAACTTCATGGCTGAAGAGCAACTTCCTGGCAGTTACAAGAATAACTCATGATTCTGCCATTTAGCTGTGACGTCTCACAAGAACTGGTATAAAAAAGAAAGAAACAAGAATAAATCAAAAGGAGGGAGGGAATCCACAGTAGGAAAGAAGCAGACATGAAAAGAAAATCACAGCAGCATGCTCTTCCTCCAGCACCACCGAGCTGATAACCTCAACCCACAAGCCAGAGCATGACATATATGTGTTTAACGTAGATCTCATGTGTCACTAAAACATTTATAAGATAGATGCTCCCTACTTTCCATGGAAGGACAGTAAGACACAGGCGGTTAAACAGCCTGGGAACTTGAATTTGTTTTTTTCAGTTCTATGCGGTTTTTCATCTTGATCACTGTTTTTCCTCTCTCATCTTCTCTGCCATTTTCTTGGGCCAGTCTAGCATTAAGGTCTTAGAAAATGGCAACAACTTTCCACTTACTCTTGAAGCCATTTGCCGAGGGAAGAAGGGACCGAGCCCTCCTCGCAACTTCCCCCACACTGGTCTCTGTGATCCAGGTCTGCTCCTGCCCGTATCTGCTTTAGGCAAAATACTTGGCATAAATTTTAACAGGTCCACCCTGACTGACACGTTTGAGTGTACTAGAATACATTTTTCAATGACATGCTTGCCGAGAAGACACAACATTTGCTCTTGGAAGTGGATTTCTGTACCCCAGAAGGTGTCCTTATCCATTTTAAATGAAAGCTCCCCCTTCTTGATTTCTTGGGCTGATAGTTTTCTTTAGTTGCAGACTGTGGCTGTCACACGTGAAAATTCAGCGCCAGTACAGCTGGTGTTATTGTCCTCACTTCTTCAAGCAAGCCCGTTCTGTACACAGCCGCAGGGAGAACTTTCTGGAACATTAGTTTAAATAGCATGGTTCTTTTAATGGTTTGTCATACCATTTGTACCACTTTAAACTTTCTGCTTTATCAGGCAAGACCTAGATCCTAGTTTCCTCCTTTTCCAGAAACTCATATTCCGTTTTGCCTCACACAGAACCTATTCCCCATCCCCCAGCTAAACCAATCCGCTTATAGTTCCTACAAAGCAAATATACTCTTCATCTTCACTGGCAACTCCCTGGAAAACCTTGCCTATCATATTTGTTTGGTCAAATCCTAGTCATCTTTCCAGCCTCTGCCCAAACATCTCTTCCTTCGAGGACCTTGTCTTTGTCTGTCGGACTGGGATGGCTACACTGTTATACCTGAAGTACACCTCTGTCAAAGACTGATCATGCTTTACTCCGAATCAGAATTCCCTCACTCATCTCTGTGACTAGAGAAGGCAATCTCTGGCTGGAGATATAGCTCAGCGGCATAAGCGCCTGCCTGGCAAATATAAGGTCCTGAGTTGGATTCCCAGTACCAAAAAAAAAAAAAAAAAAAACTAGAGAAGAAAATCTCTGAGGCCCCATCTTAGCCTCTCAACAGGTGCTCAGCAAATAGTTCTTCCTTCACTAAATAGGATGCAAGAAAGACATGTAAGGAATTCACATAAAATTAAAAATAAATTGAAGAAAAACTCATGAAAAGAGAATCATAACAGGGACCTTCATTTAAGAACGATTTGAACACATGCAAAATGTTCAATCTATATTGACTTAAAAGATGAATGGATAAGTATTTTAACAGGAAATTGAAAGAAAAGTGAAGGACTATACAGTAGAATAAACTGAATGTCAGAAAATACTATGAGAAGTTGATGTGGAAGTGGGTGTAAAGACAGCAGTAACATGCTGCTGATATTCTACATGATGAATTTCCAAACAGTGACTTCCTGTGGTGACTGTCTTACCAGTCAGGACCAGAGTCCACCTCCTCTGAATAGTTAGCTGTCTCACTCAACTTTTAATATAACTCATATTTGATTAGCTTTCTAATTTGTAAAGGGCTTTCATGTGCATAATCCCACTTTGTTGTGCAATAATCCTGTAAGGCACTCATGGAAGACATTGTCCCCATCTTACAAAGGAAGAAACAGAGACAGATTAAATGACTTGCACAAGGCTACTTGCCAGGCCATACTGGAGTCTGACTAGGTCTTTGGATCGGGGCAGGTAACCGCTCATTTTGTAGATAAAGAACAGCTGCAGGTATGTGCCTAGAACTAGCTCAGGGCTGAAGAGAAGGTAACCAAATTTCACACCTCCCAGTCAGGTGCATTTCTAATAATCCAGATTGTTTCTTTATCATTGTTTACATCATGTACTTTTAAAATACAGTAAATTGCCACAAATCTTTGTGCTCCATTATCATATTGAAAAGATCCTCCTATTAGAATATTATGCCTCCTAACCTCATCCCTGGGAGGTATTACCTGCAGAAATCCTGATTCATTTGTCTCCTATAACTCATTTCCATTTGCAAGTTTCAGAAAGATTGCTTGTCTAAGAAAGTGAGGTGATCTTTGTTCTCTAGCTAAACCAGGACAGTGGGGAAGAATTTGTAAGAATTTGTAAATAAGAATTTGTAAATAAAAGCAAAGTTTCTCATATGTCATTTCCTACTGGCATAGCTTTGGTCTTGAAGCCCTCCCCTGGGGCTGCCAGCACCTGCTTTACTGAGCAGGACGCGGGCATAGGAAAGCAAGTGCTCACCTGGATACGTAGAGACCCATGGTTATCTCACCAGCCTAACCTCATCCAGCCCCATACAGACATCTAGGACAGGGTTCCTCCTCCTCAGGAGCTGCCACTAGTGTCTGTTTAAATATTTGAGAAACTCTTTGCTGATTATTCAGGATACTCACGCCTCCCTCTAAAAATGGAGATAATTACACATCTAACACTTTATTTTACTGCCAGACTTGTAGAGATATTACACTCATAAATAGTCATAAATATACCTCAAGTCTGGAAAAAATGTGTACCTTATCACAGATAGAAAGATAAGAAAAATTAAGAAAAACCCCCACCTACCTCAAAGTGCTGCTGTGAATGTTAACAGGTCTTTAGACATGAGAGTGAAGTGTTTTAAAAGGTACATGGCAAGCAGAAAATTTTAATAATAACACATAGTTCCATATTACAATGATGAAAGATTACAGGCTTCTGTGCATGCAATGGAAAGCACACTGCTCGGTTTAGAGACTCATGAAGTTGATGCCAGCTGAGGTCAAACACCAAGGTACCTAGCTCAGTTCTGACAGCAGACAGAGCCCAGAGACAAGGAGAACAAAACTCTCTACCTGCACTCTGTTTTTGTCTTTAGGTCCAATAATTCCTAAGTAATTTTTTATTTGTTTTATGAGACAGAGTCTTGCTATGTAGTCTAGTCTGGCCTTGAACTCACTGTGTAGCCCATGTTGGCCTTGAAATTCAAGAAATCTTCCTGCCTCAGCCTCCTGAGTACTGGGATTATGGGCAAGCACCACCACGCCCAGCCTCTCTATAATTCATTTAGTGTTTGTCACTGACTTACAACATTAAACCAAGAATATTTGTATACAGCAGTCTGATTCCTGTGAGGACAGTTATACTCATCAGACTTCACTCATCTAGCCTCTATAACTCAATCACTGGTTTTTTCACACAGACATGTTAGAAGTTTCAGCCAGGATTTCACTCATCCCACCTTAGCCACAGAGGTGCAGCTTTAAACTACTTGATGAGTAATTTGAGTCAAGCTTGACTCAATCCAAGAGAAAACATTGGAGACTAAAGAAAGGAAATAGAAGATCAAAGTGAAAAAGGCAGAGAAAATAAAGCAACATTTTCTGTCTCCTTAATATATATCTTCTTTCATAAGCATCCCCCCTTTTTCAGATTTTTAAGTCGGGTTTTTGCTTTGCAGTTCAGGCTGGCCTTGAACTCATTTTGTAGCCCAGGGTGGCCTCGAACTCACAGCAATCCTCTTGCCTCAGCCTCCCGAGTGCTGGGATTACAGGCATGCACCACCATGCCTGGTTCCCTTTCTGTAGAGATAAAAGTTTATAAGGTGGTGACACTGTAATTTTGCCTTCCAACTTTCACTTCTGGGAACCATCTTTTCTATCTCCCTGGGTTCCCGGTGGGACTGTCAGTTGCAGTACTCTACTCATTGCTAGAGATGAATAAGAGCATACTGGGATTGCCATTATCCACACTTTCAGATACAGCACTTGATAGAGGAACAGACACGTGACCTAGGCTGACGTAACCAGTCTTTCTCAATAACAGGAGATGGATATCAGCTATCTTTGTATTATGACACACAAAAATATAGTTTATATGCTGCCCTCATCCCTCCTTCTGTTTGTATAGAAAGAAACTGCCTAGTATGCTCACAGGGTAATCTAGGTGGTATTTTGAGTCCCTGGGTACAACCCTTGCTTGGAATTCTCAGTTAAGAGAGTACATTTTTTTAAACTTAGCCTAAATTTGTGGTGAGTTTTTTACAAGGCAAAAGACGTAAGCAATACAAAAGATATAAGCTTTGTAGGGATCTTTCTTAAGCATTCTCAAAAACTTAACTGTACAGATAAGATGCTTAGAGAGTTTAAATAAATTATCCAAGTTCACATTGAGAAAGTATCATGGCTGCATTTAAGTCCAGACATTTGACTGCATTTCCTTGAGCAAAATCTCAGTGCCAGCCACTGAGAGCCAATCAGGCATCTTGAGGGTCACAGACTATGCTTTTCCTTCTATTTTTTCATTGGTACCAGGAATCAAACTCAGAACCTTGCACTTGCCAGGCAGGCATTTGTGCCACAGAGCTATATCCCTGGCCCTCAATTTTCATTTTTCATTATTCTTTATTTAACTGACATTTCTGCATTTCTTGTTATTTTAATCTATCTTAGTCAAAAATGCTCATATGATTTACTTTGTACGTTTCATGCTTATTGTTGACAAACTTGATAATTTGGTAGCATGTTCATTGATGAAAAATAAAACAACGACTTGACAATCACTTTTATATTACTAGTTTCATGTATTCATTGGAGGCCTATCATATTTATGACACTTTTTAAAAGATGTTTCGGAGATATATTGAAACAGAATTACTAGGCAGAAAATATTTCCCATGCTCCCAATATGCCCCTTTTTCCTGTTACTAAACTCAGATTATCATTTTTCCACTTAGCATCACTACTCCAATGCTGTGTGCCTCAGTTCCTTCGGTATGTGAATTAAAAGCCTCCTATTGCCTTCTTTTGGTCCTCTGCCCTGCCCCACCCTACCGTGGTCCCATGCTTCCACTCTCTGCCAGCAACTGTGTGGAATTTCATTGTCTGCCCACACACTTGATCTGTCACACGCGGAGAAACTGTACTAAGGAGGACATTGTACGAAGGAGATGTGCCCTAAAGCGATGAAACGAACCACAGCCTTACGAGGCAGAATGCTTTGTCAGAAGATCGACATGTCCTAGAGCAAAGCCATTAGTCTTGTGATACAGAATGTACAGTGTTTGAAATGAGCCCAGGTACTGGAGCAACAAACATAAATGAAGCTTCAAATTGCTCTATGTTTTGTCATTCCTAAAAAAAAATACCAGAAGATAAATACTTACAAAGAAAATCAGTTTATTCGGGTCTGAGTTCCAGAGGTTCAAAGTCATTTCGACAGCTCAGCTTTAGCTAATGGCCCTCTGGACTTCCTCAACCGTGAGCGACCGGGTCGCAGTGGAGAATGTGTGCATCCCCGCGGGTCACGGTAAAGAGGACGCCCAAGAAAAGGGGTGGGGCCTCATTCGCTCCTCTTATAGGGTGCTCTTGAAAGAAGAAAGGGGTCTCAGGATAACTGCCTTAGTCCCTCCCAAGGGTGTACACCCTCAATAATTTAAGAACCCTCACTGGGCCTACCTCTTAGGGGTTCACATGAAGGCTCGGGGAACCACTGAGACCAGATCCAAAGCTTAGCAGCCCTGATGAAAATTTAAAATCTCAGGCAAGAGCTGTAGTGCCAAGGCTGGAGAGGGACCCACGGTGCCAGACAGAAGAGCCAGGAGGACCAGGGGCGAGGGGCGAGGAGCAGGGAAGGAGGCAGTAAGCAGGACGCGGATATGCGGTGTGCGGGAACCTAATAACCTCAGTGAGTGTAGACAGTATATACCACAGACATGAGCCAAGATCAATAACATCAACAAGAATAAAAATGGGGCAACGGGGTTAGCAGAGGGAGGGAAAGGAAAAGGCTTTTGAAACAGAAATAAGCTGTATTATGGACATGTGCCCACTCCCCTAGGTGATTATCAACTGCATGCACTGCAAACATGTACTAACAAAAGTAAGAAATTAATAAAAAGAGAAGAGCCAATAGGCGCAAAGACACGAGGCATAAAGGAACTTAGCTTGGGTCACAGAAACATGCTAGAACAGCTACACTGCTTATGATGGAGACTTTAACCGCGCCAGTCTCTCTCGACACTTCCCCCCACGGCAGCTGGACCTCCACCATCCCTGTGTCCCTACGACACCTGCCTGATGACCCTCTGTTAGATCAGAGTCCTTAGTTACTCCAAGTAAAATGAAAAAGCATCCCTCCCATGAGAATTCAGAATTGGGAGTCCAGGGATATAACTCAGTGGCATAGTGCCTGCCTGGCAAATGTAAGATCCTGAGTTCGATTCCTGGTGCCAGAAAATAAAGAATTTAGAATTTGGCACCTAAAAGAAAGAGACTGAAGAGAGATCTCAAAGCTGTTGAAATCTATAAGTTATGTTTCTCTAGTGTGCCTGGGAGCAAGAAGGGGAACATGGAGGAGAATAGTGAGTCGTTAAATACAGACAATTCTGATGACTTTGCTCAGGCATCTCAGTGCACAGTGGAATTAAAATAATGCTGTGTGTTTGTGAGACTTACAGAAACTAATAGTGCTGGCCCGGCTTCCATGACACCTATAGCCTAAAGCAAGGAATAGCCAGTAAATGAGGGAATGAGACATTAAGTAAGGACTAGAACTGCAAGGCAGGAAGTCAAGAGAATGAGGTCAGTAGTGTCACAGGCACCAATTCAGCCTGGAGGCCTAAAGTATCTCAGAGGAAGATGCATCTAAGCTGTGATTGGGGACAAGAAAAACTAGGACAGATCCAAGGAAGGAACTTCCCAAACTACTATGATGGGATGGGGGAGGCACATAGAGCTTGTTAAAGGCACAGAGGGAAGGTCAAAGAGGTGGGAACTTGGTGAGGGAAGCAAGAATAACCAGAGGTGAAGGAGGACACCAGGGCCAAATGAGATGCCACCGATGGGCTGGGCTAAGGATTTTAGGGTTATTTTAAATCAGCCATAAACCATTAGATAAAGTAGTGAGTGATATATTCAGATAGAAGAGTTGAAAATAACTGACTTTCAAGTTGGAAGCAGGAAAACCAGGTCCCAGATATCCTGAAGTAGCTCATGTTAGAGCAGATGACAGCTCGAACCACTGAGCTGTCATTCATCCAGGTACAAAGAGGGGAACTTTGGGAATAGAGAAAGGATTTGCTAATACACGGCGTTCAGCATAAGGAAAACGGGGAAGGCAAGGACAATTCCTAGATATGGAGGGAAGGTAATTAAATAAATGAGAATCAGTTTTACTGAGTTGGGTCTGACTGTGAGAAAAACAAGTTTGGGCTGAGTAGGGTGAATTCCGTTTTCTGTTCTGACTGTTCTAAGATGCATGTTCATGTCAATAGGATAAGTGGTTAGTTGGATATTCCAGTCTGCAGTTGAGGGTAAAGATTTAAACCTGCTTTTAACCTTTGCATGGATTGTATCTAAAGTCCGTAACAGGAGGATGTCACCCATACCAAAGGCATAAATAGAAGAAACAATTCTACTTGTTTTGAGATTAAGGTGAGAAGAAAAAAGACAGCACAGGAAATTGAGAATTAAAAAGAGTCAGGTAAGAAGAAAAACTCTAGAGTGTGCTATTCAGTAACCAAGGGAAGCAAAGATTTGGAAAAGATGGGAAGCATTTATGTGGAATAGTTTAAGAGGTCCAGTAAGATAAAGATGCACACAGAGACCCCCAGGAGGCGTGGGGATGTGGAAGACTGGCGTTTTGATAGTAGTTTTTATTTATTTATTTATTTATTTATTTATTTATCGTCTTTTTGAGACAGCATCTTGTTATGCAGTGCAGGCTGGCCTTGAGCTCTCTTTGTAGCCTAGACTGGTCTCGAACTCACAAAGATCCACCTGCCTCAGCCTCCCAGGTGCTGGGATTATAGGCATGTCCCACTGCGTCCAGCAATAGTAGTAGCTTTAGAATAGGGAAAGAGATGGAAATTCTACTGCTGGGTACCCAATAAAAGATGTAAAATTATTTAGCAGAGGGATTGAACTGGTACAATTTGCAGATTCTGTTATTAAAAAGACTGGAAGAGCCAAAGGAATAAACTTTCTAGCAATTAAGCCTGTGTTGATAAAAATGGACCCACCTAGTCTAGACCGATGTGACTTGGGGAGGGGGCAAGATGATGTTCTTGTGAAGATGCTGGGGTAGGGCCGGGGTGGAAGTGAGGGTTGACCCTTGATGTGAGTAGGGGGAGGAATGCCTCGTCTACCGTAATAGGAGAACAGGCTTAGGATGCCAATGCAGGCCCCAGGAGGGTATATTTTGCTATACAAAACCAAGAAGGACCCTGCCTGATTGCTTCAATTTTCCCCTTGAAAGGCTTAGCTAAGAGGAAGGAAGGAAAGGGAGTGCTATGATTTGAGGAAAGAGAGGCGATTTGTAATAATCTTGCATCATGTAGGAGAACATACATTCTAGGGTTTTGGAGTAGGACTCTGAAGTCTCACTCGAGATTATTGTCATCAATGTATAATATCCTGCTTTCTCAAGTAGAAATATAAGAAGAGAGATGCATGGAAGTTAAAGGTTTTTCCACTCGAGTGATTTTACTTATTGCCTGTGAAATCTAAGCTGTGTAACTATGGCAATTAGAAGTAGAGGTGCAGGATTAATTCAGAGAAAAAGTGGCAAAGATTTAAAGATCTCAGAGAAGGTACCGACTTACGGAGCAGGAGAACTACCATGAGGATGCTAAGTGGGCAGGAGGTAGCTGTCACCACCAAACACTGAACTAGAAATCCTGACGGTGTTTCCATCTTTTATGGTTATGATGGGCAAACTAGAAAGGGTTAAAAATGCAAGAGAAGCCAAAGGATTAGAAAGATCTTTTAAGCAAATACTGACTCAGCAAAAACTTTTCCAGAGTAAGTGTGACAGAGGAGAGATAGAGCAACTAATGAAGTCACCAGGAGTGAAAGGAGGGTGGCTGGCAGGGTGGCAGGTGACACAACGCAGCCCGGCAGTCAGTACAATTTGCTGGTGTAAAGTTAGAAGGGAAACGGGGCTGGGAATGTAGCTCAGGGTGGATATTTTGGGTACAATTCCTAATATTGGGGAAACAAAACCTGGATTCTTAGAGCACTAGAATGAGAAGGATAGGGAATATTTGCAGGCACCTATGGGCAGGATGCAAGATCCAAATCACCCCCTCCTCTCAGTCCAAAGGCACGTGCAGGGAAAGCAAACAGAACAGAAAGCCCCTCACCTCAGAGCTCTGCCAAGCACACAGCAGAATGGGGCGGAATGCAGTTAGAAGAAAAGAAAGGGAATGCTCAGAGGAGAAGTTATTGAAAAGGGGGAGTTGGCTACATGTTTACTGCTGCTTCCCAAGGGCACCATGGAAGAGTTCTGGAGGTGGGAGTGAGTGGAAAGTCGATTGGATTAGACTCCTCAGCATTAAATTGCTACCTACCTAAGGGAAATGCTGTACGTTCAAGACCCATACCATGTATATAGGCAAGTGAAAGAGTTTCACAAAATACTTTCTTGTTGGGCACATGTAATGCATGTATCCTGTTTATTTAAAAAATGCTACTTAAGGTCTATTAAATTATTTTTTACAAGCCACTAACTAGTGTTTGAGAAAAGTAATTTGCCTTCTGCTTTTTCTTTAGGTTCCTTTCTCAGCGAAGGTTGCTGCTCATTTTCTGAAATTTCCCACACGGGTCTGTGTTTGCTAGCCCTGTGCACATCTCACCTAGAGCCACCTGCTTACCTGCGTAGTTAGGACTGTCCACAGCCTTTCTAACATTGGAACCACATAGGGCCAGAAGACCCGTCTGTGTTTGCAACAGTCACACAGTACCTGGCATGTAATGGGCTCTCTACAAGTAATGGAGGGGTGACTGGGAATACTGATTTTAGGTTTTCTAGTTGGGAAAGTCTTAGCATTATTTTCAACTTCTGCTATGCTCATCAATAAAAACCTTTTCGAGCATATTGAAGTTTTCTTCACCCTTGATATTTGTTTATATTTCAAATTGCAAAACAAAGGAAAACCTGCCAGATGTACAGTGTGTCCTACGAAATTCACTTTCTTCCTCTTTCCCCTCAGCTTTGTTGCTTTGTGAGTGGGATCTTTCACCATCTTCCGGGTGGGTATGACTCACAGAAACATCAATGGGATATCCAGAAGCAGAGGCACTGGAGAACACCGACCACACTCTAGCTGTGGGTCCTCATGGTCAGCATGTGTCTGTCAGGGAAAGCGTTCTCAGGCTTTCTAACCACCCTATGACCTTGCCCGGTGAAGTCAGAGGTGATAATAGCCCCTCCCCTGGCAGCCACAGCCCCTTCTTGTGTTCTATGGACTGTCTGCTACTTGCTAAATAGTTCTTCATTAAATTCTTCCCCCAGATGCCTCATTTGATTCCTGCCTGGACTCCAGTTGGAATAAAAATTATTTTTGCCTTAAAGTCATAGTACCATCATGGGTTCTTATGTCCTATGCCAAGGGCATCTCAGAACAAGTCTATAGATGCTTGAGAAGATAGTCTCCACTCCCCTCTCCACACTCACAGGATTAAGAAGGTGCTTTGCAGCGACAGGCAAACATTCCATTGTCACCTTGCCAGTGTGTTGCTCCTTTAGTCAAAAACATGTGCCTGCCACCTGCTATGTACCAGGCCACGGAGGCAGGAGAGGCGCTGTAGTTGCATAGGGCTCAGTGCTTACTTTCAAGGAATTGAAAATGTCTGTGTGGAAAACCTAATCTATCTTTATACTCAAAGCAAAATAAGAGCAAAGGATACCATTATGAAACACAAAAGGGGCCAAGGTGAAACACTTTGAAAGCAGAGCAAAGTAGGTTAATATTGAAAATCTTGATTTGACAATTATATGCTATTATTATTTCAACAGATAAGTAGTAAAAATACTAGTTTTTCTGAAAGTAGACACAGCTGTTACTATAATAGCAATGTAGAAAATCAAGAAGAATATATATAGATATATATACACATATCTATGTATGTGTGTATGTGTGTGTGTGTGTGTATATATATATATATATATATATATATATATATATCTTTGAGGAAATGAAGTGTAAAATACAGGTATAAAGCAGTTACTTAGATAATCTGAGACAAGGTTTTTTTGAATTAAGTAAAACACTGTTTTCAGTGTAATTCAAATATATACTAACTGTACTTCTAATTTAATATCTGTTCACAAAATGACTTTTATTAGGGTCCACTAAGTTTATTTTATGGTGTGCTCATCATTTTGACCTGAACCACATAACTCCAGTAAACTTTACAACAAAACCCGTCCACCTCCGGGGAATCCTCCTGTGAATCATTCGTTGGAGCTATTGGGCTATTGACAGGAGGTTCCACAGTGAACTTTAGTATGAGGTCTTAGCAACCAACTTATTATTTATCATGAATAAAATAAAATGGATTGACAAATTAGTGTTCTTTAACCCAAACTAAAATATTTCTCTAACTTTATTTTTTGCACAGTGAAATAAATAATTATGAATCTTGTTCATAAATTAACTTTACACAGGAGAATATGCACCATCAAAACAGTTCATATTGTGAAAGGTAATATTCAGTAGCATAAAAAGCACGATTCTAAAACAGTCACCCTCAGATTAAAGTGGTTTTGGTTTTAAAAATTGTTCTGACTCCTTCACAAAACTTTTTTTAATTGGTAGATATTAGAAAAATTTATCAGTTAAAATACTATAAAGGTAGATATTGAAATATCTCCGGATGCTACAATGTTTGGGAATATGTTCTGTCTTAAGAACTAACAGCAGATCACTGTGGATGTGACTTCACTTAGAGCTATAGAGCCTTTGCTAATGAATCAAGAAGAAAGAAGACAGACAGACAGACACACATACATACACACACACACACACACACACACACACACACACACACTGGGGGGGGATGTTTTATTTTATTACAATGGAGTGAAGAAGCCCCAAACCGAAATCAAGGCTGGTTTCTATTAGAGTCCATTTCAGTCCCAACCCCCATGGCAAATCATCAAAAGCCAACCCCCCTCCCCCAGACATCCTGCTCTCCTCCACAAATGTCAGCCCCTACTGAAAATGCCCTGCCGCTCAAACAAAGCCTCCTGTGTGCTTCAAAATTTTCGCGTCACCCCTAATGGCCCTGCCCCTCTACTTCTATACAAACCCAGCCTCCTTCCTCGTGGTGCGATCTCTATTCTCAGAGACTCACGGGCCACTTCCACCCCAATAAAGCTTCCTTCTCTGTTGCTGTGGCTGGTACTCATTCCCTCCTCCGACGGTACAGTTTCCAGTTAGGACCAGACAAGACAGCAGTCTCCCCTAGAACCTCAGAGCCAATATGGCCCCACTGACACCTTGATGCTGGACTTCTCACCTCCGGAACTATGGGGGAGGGACACACCACCCACTTGGTGACACTGCCTCAGCAGTCCTGGGACACTTTCATAGATACAGAAGGTAAAATACCTGCATTCAGTGAAACAGGCAAAACATATAACATCAAACAGTGCCAGGTCATTGAAAGAAATATGCCCCAGTAGCAAAACGAAAGCATTTTTGAAGTTCTGGGACAAAGCATTTATTGTACAGACAGCTATGACTTAAGTAAGACCCCCTCTGAAATCATGACAAACATAAAATTGATCTTAAAGTGTATAATTTTATAAGATCCTAAATATTGATAGAATGTCCGTTAAGTACTCAGCACTGTAAAAGACATTCTACTTTTAGAATGTAAACCAATGCTTACAATATCTCTGAGATGGAAACGGTAGCATATTTATCTTCCAAATCAAATAAGGAAATTAGAGAGTAGTTGCCTAATGTACAAAGTAACTTCCCTAAAATCACATAGTAGTACATAACAGAGCTAGAATTTTGAAGCCAATGCGGAGGTTGTACGGGACTTGAGACCATATGAGGCATAGGGAGAGGGCAAGTAGACAACCAAATCAAGAACGCAAATTGCGGCCCGGCCCTCACACTGTGGTTTCATCTCATTAGATCTCGTCCAGGCATCTCTCACTTCAGGCATTTTTGTCCTGGCATTAGACTTGTAACAGAAATAAGAAATGACAAGGTACGATAATTGTTGTTGAAACCACTAAAATTTTTACCACCTAGAGTTAGCTACATTTTCATTATAAAAAGTTTATAGATTTCTTCCAGAACTTTTTCTGTGCAATTGTTTTTATGACTTGCTTTTTGTCATATTTGAAATATTGACATTTAAAATATAAACCAGAGCACAATAATCCCTGCATATAATTATCTCCTCTCTGTTTTGGGTTTTTTTTTTTGTTTTTTTTTTTGGTACCAGGAATTGAACTCACCACCTGTGCTTGCCAGGCAGGCACTGTGCTGCTGAGCTCTATCCCTAGCCCTTGAATATAATCATCTAGTCATTTCTGTATTAATTTCTATTACTCTTGTTTTGTATCAGAAGTTCTTATTTAAAAGTAAAATTCTTCTATAAAGCATATAATAAGAAATAGGAACTCGTATCATACGATCACCTGATTCCACACTCTGGAATGGACCTTGGAAACGTCTAAGCAATTTGTTCCTGAATTTCCTGTGAAACTTAAGTAGAATATTTATTCAACATTATTTAAGAAACTATCTACCACCTTCAAATATGCAGTACATGAATTTAGTATTTTTACATCCCAACTTTTTGGTTAATTCAACAGTTAAGATTTATCTTATTATCCTTACATTGTTATTTAGTGAAAAATCAAGATACATATGTTTCCTTTTTATGTAAAACCTTTATTCTGCAGTTAATAATGATCTTTGCATTGTTTATTTCCTTCTTACAAACTTTTACAAAGTCCTGAACACTGTTATAAACCCCTTTGAACTTACATTGTGTGGTCTCACATTTAAATGATCTTTTGATTCCAGTTCATTGTTTATTGAATAGATTTTCCTCCTGAAGTTCAAATGATCTGCTGTCCTGTAGGCCTGTAACTTGCTACAGCTTGAAAGCTCCCTGGGCTTTTCTCCTATGCAGATTTCAATGTTCTTTGCCCCAATATCAAACATGCATATTGTTCTTTTGATTCATCCCTTCATTTCAGTGAATCATATGTAACAGTAGTTTCCAAAGTATGTGTATATGGAAGATAAATTTTTTGAGAACTTTGCATCCCTGGAAATATCTGTATTTTACCTTGGTATGTGCCTCATAATTAGAGCAAAACAGAATTCAGAAATTTCCTTTTACTCAGCTTCCCCACTTCAGGACACGTTGTGAGCTCTCTATGCAAGTTCTGCAAATAGATTTCAGAAGCACCATTAAGCCGTTGATCTTTTAAGCCCTTGAAATAAGCAAGTGGGCCGGGGTGGAGCCATGGCCAGGAGCCATACTTCCTCTGAGGCCCAGTGCTTGAGTTTTCTGTTAGTCGCCCCGGGGTAATAAAGAGTACTTGCATTTACTCTTAAAAGTGTCTGGTTTTGGATGACCAAATTACATTCTCACCAACCTGTTACCTGTAACACCAGCAAGGACCCTTGCTCAGGTCTCTCAAAAGTAAAAAAGAAAAGCAATGTGGGCTGTGGCCCCTCAATCCCTGTGCATAGTAGGCATGCTGAGCAAATCCAGCCTCAACTGCTCAGCCTGCTTGTATCTAATCTCCCTAACACCGGCCCAAACTCAATAGTCAGCTGTGGAGTTGTTGTCTTACTGACCACACTAGAGCAGTTCCTGTGGACGTGGAGATGTCGGAAGAGTGAGTTAAAGAATAGTTGGCAAGAAATGGGAAACAGGAAAGCCAGGTGGAAATTCCTGGTAGACAGAGCTGCAACAGTGACTTTTTGTGTTGACCTATGGTGGACTTTCCTTGCAGTGAGTGTCCTTGTATGTATCTATTTATAGTCTATATCCTACTCTCCAACAGAGCTGCGGAGAGACTCTTTTATCAATGCATACATGTTCTACAAGTTTAGGGTTGATCATTTTCTTGAAATAATTTGAATGGAAAAGTTAAATTAGGAGTATTTTTTATTTTATGGAAAAGAGGTAAAACAAAATTTTATAACAAAACAATAGGACAATAGCAGTAGTTAATAGATTGCATGGTGTTATCTTTAGAGTAGTTGCTCAGAGTATAAGACGTGCTCATAAAAATTTCTTCAGTATATTTTAGCACAAACCTTCCTTTTTAATGGACTAAGAGACATTCATGGTATAACTGACTTACATTTTTTCTCTTTATCTTTCCGTCCTTTTCCTTTTCCTCATCTTAGTTCTTCCCATTTCACGGGATTTATTCTACCTTTAGACCTTATTTACTCTTTCAGTTTCTTACACCAAGGAGACATTATGTTTGCAAATATGAGCCTCATTTATTCCACTTATTAGTATGGTCTCTAGTTGCACCCATTTACCCATAAAAGTATTAAGTTTATCCTTTTTATGGTTGAGTAGTACTCCATTGTATAAAAGTACCACATCTTTTTATTCATGCCTAGGTTGATGGAAATTTGGGTTGTTTCCAAGATTTAGTTATGACAAATTATGCTGCTATACATACAAGTGCATGTATATATCACATATATGATATATAACATAGATATGATATATCTATGATATCTATGATATATCTATGAAATATCACATATGATACATATATCATATACATAATGCATATGATGTATGGTCTATATACATCACATATATCATATATGTGATGTGTGATGTATATCATATATGTAAAAGAAGGGAATACACATACAAAACTATATATTTATATATATATAAATATATATTTCTCCTTTGCTTTGAGCAATTTCTTTCCCTTTTATAATATCTATTGTACCTTTTGGGTTTTATTTACTCTTTCAGGTTCTTACACTAAAGAGACAATATGATGTTTACTCATGTGGGTCCAATTTATTTCATTTATGAGTATTCTTAGTTACAGCATTATACAGCAATGAAAACTAAATTTAATTCTTTCATATACATTCTTAATTTGTACCAATTTATGTTGAGTAAATGTTGGGTTTATGGACCCTGAAATTATTGCTTCCTGTACTAACATCTGTTTTATACCCTTTTGTCCTTATTTTGTATAAAATGACAGGCTTTTTTGTCTAAAGATGATTTCTAAATGGTATGAGAATAAAATTCTGTTTTCTTGGTTTTAGGAAAAAAAAACACAAGTTCACATATATTGCTGTGGTATGATGTTTTAAATTCTTCTGAGTAGATACCCAGAAGGGGAATAGGTGGGTTGAATGAGACCTCTAATCCTGGTTTCTTGATTTCCACAGTGATTGCACCAGTCTACACTCCCACAAACAGTGGAAAATGATTTACTTTCCCCACAGCCCCTCCAGCGTTTTTTATTGGCTGATTTTTTGATGATTATCATTTTTTTCAAGGGAGAGAAGGAATTTCAGTGTTGTTTTAATTTTCATGTCTCGAATGACCACTGATGTTGAACATCTTTCTTCCTTCCTTCCTTCCTTCCTTCCTTCCTTCCTTCCTTCCTTCCTTCTTTCTTTCTTTCTTTCTTTCTTTCTTTGGTACCAAGAATCAAACTCAGGATCTTGTGCTTGCCAGGCAGGTGCTTATGCCACTGAGGTATATACCCGGCCCATTTTTCTTATATTTATTTGTCATTTGTATTTTTTATCTGAGAGGTGCGTATTCATTTCAGATATCCCTTTTTGGATTGGGTCTTTGAATTTTGGGGGTCTGATTTTTTTCAATTCTTTGTATCTTCTAGATAGAAATCCTTTGTTTGAGGGACAACTGGTTAAAATATTTTTCCACTCTGTGAGTTTTCTTTTCACTCTGTTGGTGATTTATTTTGATGTATAAAAGCTTTTTAATAAGATGAGACCCCAGTTGTTGATTCTTTGTAATATTTGCTGTGCAGTCAGGGTTTTGTTCATGAACTCTTTGCCTACCCCTATACCTTCAAGACACCTATCTCTTCCAGTAGGTTTAGTGTTTTGGCTTTAATATTTACATCTTTGATACATTTTTACTTTAGTACATGGTGGTAGACATGAGTCTATTTTTAGTCTTTGGCATGTGGAAAGCCAGTTTCTCCAGCTTCATTTATTAAAGAGACTATCCTTCTTCCAGTGAACATATTTGGCCCCTCTGTCAAAGATAAGGTGGCTGAGTTTGTTTGTAGTTGTTTCTGCATCTTCAAGTCTGTTCCATTGATTCTCAGGCCTGGGTTTTTTTTTTTTTTTTTTTTGCCAGTACCATGCTGATTTTACCACAGTAACTCTGTAGTATAATTTTGAATTAAGTATTATGATAGCCCTAGCTTTGCCTTTGTTGCCTTGAATTGCTTTTGCTATTCTAGATCTCTTCTAGTTCCCAACAAATTTTAGGAATATTTTCCCTAGTTCTCTGAGATATGCTAATGGTAGAAGTAAATTTTCTTCAAAGAATTATAAGCAACAAACAGTTATTTGCTAACATAAGGGAAGATGTAATTTTATCATTTTAATTAAGTGAATATAAAGGATGTGGCTTTAATCTAGTGGAGAATTTTTGTCTTCTGATAATGGAACATTATATATTTCAACCAACCAAATAAAGGATTTGAAATAAATATTTTTAATTTAAAACATTTTTTAAAAATTGGTTTAAAAATATCAAAGAACAAGCTTAATTAATTAACTCAGTATTTCCCCCATGACTTTACATTTTTGAAAAGACTTTCATGAAGCCATTTTAATTAAAAAAAACATATAAGATACTTAATAAAAAGTGTTGTTCAGAGTAGCAAGCTTGTTATTGTTAAGAATTAACATATTCTGAGGCTCAGGATTTAGGTAAGTAGTGTTCTTACCTAACATGCTTTAGCCCTGGGTTCAATCCTTATAACCACAAGGAAAATAAAAACATATTTTCTCTGCAAATGTTGTAGACATTTAGTATTTAGTGTTCCACTTAACACTTTGTATTTTTCTTATACTTACTAAAAATAAAAAAAATTATTACATGTTTGATCAAATGTGATAGGTGCTTAACAAACACCCTGAAATATTTATAATGGCCTCTGTAAATATTTTTTATATTTGCATCATATTCTATAAAAAGTGTAAGAAACACTTTCCAGAATTATGTGGATCAATTTCCTCACTTACAAATGTTGCCCATTTCCCTACTTCCTTCATGTAACCTGCTTCCTGGCACCTCCACTTTCTAAGCCTTTGCATTACTTGGTGATGTTACTCATTTGCCTTTTCACTGATGTCTGCATTTAGTTTTCTTCTTTCACAGGGATTCTTAACCCCTCTTCAGGTAAAAGCCTGGGTTGGTATCTTTAGATTATTATTTTACTTCACCATTCTCTCTATACTCGTATATTTGCATTATTTTAAACTCTTTATTTTATTAAAATCTTCAGTTAGAGATACGTGTTCATTATATGATGTTTCACTGAATTCTCATGGCCTATTTTTAGATATCCATATTTTAAAAATGTATGAAGGCAGCACATTATAACATTGAGCAGATAATTACTAGTAGTCATACAACTCAATTGTTATTCTAGATGAGAATGACTTCTTCTTACTGGGTGATGCTAGAACAGTTATTTCAAATGTCTAAATCTTGGTCTCCTCATTTGTAAATATTAGTTTTTACCTCTTATGTGGCAATTAACTGGTTGAATGCATGTAGCATGGTTAGTGCAGTGGATGGTGGCATCAGAGTATTTAACATGTGAAGACATGCTGGTGGCTTTGTACAACTTTATGTGATACTTTACACTACACCCGTTGCTATTTTTCTTCCATTTGCTTAGATGATATATTGCTGAACTTAGAAAATTGTTCTCATCATCTTGTTAATGTGGATAATAATCTCAAGTATACAACTAATTTATCATTAAAATCTCAACTATCATACTGAATTATTTTTGTTAAATGAAGCACTCTGCATTCCTTTAATCCATACCTTGAAAATGAAGGGGAAGTGCTGTGGCTTTTGTCTAGATCTCCTCGAGGCTTCACACAGTCATGGGGGATGCTTTTCAGCAGGAGCTGGAGCCAGTGTGTGTGGTGTTAGGATCAAGGATGTGTAGTTTCTAAATCAGTCCACTGATTGGCTTGGCAACTGTCCTAAGCCACATATGCTATATAGATTATAAAAGGGTCAAAATTAAGCTGCTATGGTCACTTGTTACTGGTCACTTGCTTACTTTTGCTCTCTTCTGCCTGCATGAACTGTTTATCTTTTATGATGCCCTTCTGCTAGGCCATCCTACCTGGGAGCCTGCCAACTTTGAACTGAAACCTCTATAAACTGTGAGATAACTAAGCTTTCCTTCCTTCCTTCCTTCCTTCCTTCCTTCCTTTAACTTTGTGTGGTAAGTATATTGTCTCAGCAATGAGAAAAGCAAGACAGAGGAGTAGGGTCATCGCTATGACATTACCTGGCCACTGGCTCAAGAACCTTTGGAACTGGCTTGTGGGAAAAGTTTGGAAAGGTTCAGAGATGGTGGCTGAAAGAGCACCCCTGGAATGTATGAGGCTGTACTTGACAAAAGATTCTGGTTAGAGCTCAGAAGACCAGAATGGTGATAGAAATGCTGTGAAGACAAGGCTCAGGAGGTTTCTGTTGGAAAGAAAGACTGCACTGGCTGTTGGACTCTAGACCATGTGTGCTATGCATTTGTAGAAAGTTTGTTTGAATTTTTCTCTTGTCCAGAGATTTTACCTGAGAGTGAGATTAAGGGCAGTGGACTACTTAATCTGGCAGAAGAAATTTTAATACAGTCTAATGTTGGGGAAGGGCCATGGTATCTTAGTTACTTTTTTCTCTTGCTGAGACAAAATACCCAACACCCAAAATTAAGGAAGGAAAGGCTTATTTAGCTCACAGTTTGTGGAGGTTTCAGTCTGTAATCAGCTGGCTCCAAGGCAGGGTGGCAGGGCACAGGGGCAAAACTTAAAGTCAGTAGAAGACAGCAAAAGCAGCAAGAGCAAAAAGGATGGGGGAGCAAACCTCTTCTTCTCCTTTATATTATGTATCGGCTATCTGCCCATGCCTGTACCATCTCTATGCCCTCCTCATCCAAAGCTGAGGATGTTCACAAAGTAAGGACCTGGCCCCTTGCTGAATCACTTAGTTGAGTTTTTATATTTCTCAAGTTGACACAATGCACAGCATCCTAGAAGAGCAAGGGCAGGTCCTGTTCACTCCAGGATGTAGAACTGCTGAGTCACTTAGTTAAGCTTCTAGATTCTTCAAGTTGACACAATGTGTCAACCATAACATATGGCTACTATTGGGGGCTTTTGGCCAGATTTGTGTTGAGAATCAAGAGCAAAGACCCCTTGATTGAAAACATTGAGAATCTGAACAGGAAGGAAACTCCAGTAAAGCTGTGGACTACAAAGATACAGCTGAGGAGAAACTGGTTGCTGAAAAGACTAGCAAGAAAAAGCCAAGTATTTCAGAAGTAGACAGCAGAAAACATGGCCTGAGGACAACACAAGAACCAGCAGGACTCCAGCATTTGGAGCCTCAGAGTTACAAAGGTCAAAGACTTTGCTTTGAGAAGAAAGCCCCAGAGAACCATGTTATAGAATGGGGGTGGCCTAGAGAATTTGTCTCTTGGGATTGGGTTCAGAGTGCTCAGTAATCCAAGCATTCAACCCCTACAGCTAAAGGAGGAGGAAGCCTGGATACTGCTCAAACTGGTGGCAGACCATGGCGACATCCACATGTTGCTGGCTTTAGGTGCATGCAAAATGCAAGAGTTGTGGGATTGAGAAGGCTTCCACCAAGATTTCAGAAGAATATCAGGCAGTGTGCCCCTGAGCGAGCAGTGAGTATGAAACCAGAGGTTATTTGAAGACACCAGAAATTTGGAGAAGCCAGAAACATAGATTGTCTGAGAAAAACTGCAAGGATGGAGTGGGGCTGGTCCAAGACAGAAACCATGACAACTACAAGCATTTGCAATGCAATAGGGGAAGAATCACCCAAGCTCTTTGGAACTCACATTTTGTCACACATTGCTTTGGATGCTGGACACTGGAACCATAGGACTTAATATTTGTATTGGTAGATTTTGGACTTGTTATGCTCCCATTCTTCTTTATCCCCCTATTTGTAACTTTTGGAATGCTAATGTTTATCTTGTGCCATTGTATGTTGGAAGTGTTTAACTTTCTTTTGTACAGGAGCTTGCAGCTAAAAGTTTGCCTTCAATCTCAGAGGAGATTTTGGTCTTGGGCTTTTCGGCAATGATGAAAATGTCAGGATTTTGGTAACTCTTAAGAGACGGACTAACTACCTTTTGCATAAAGGGATGTGCAGGAGTCTTTAAGAAACCAGGGGCTGAATGTTGTGGTTCATTTTAGATGCTCCCCAAAAGCCTCATGCAGTCATAGAGGGTGCTTTTCAGAGGTGGCTGTATGTAGAGTGTGTGGTGCTGGGATCAGAGGTGTAAAATTACTCAGTCAGTCCACTTATTGGTTTGGCATAATTCTGGCTAGGATGAAAAGTGTGACTGCTACACGCGCCCAAGGGAAAGCAGCATAAATATGAGGGTCAGAAAGATGGCTAATGTGCTTTCACCCCCTGCTGGCCATGGACCATTTCTCTTCTGCAATGCCCCTCTCCCATCCCACTCTGCCTTGGAACTGACCAACTATAGAATGAAAACTCTACAAACTGTGAGCCACATAAACATTTCCTCCTTTAATTGTGAGTGTCAGATATTTTGTCTCATCAATGAAAAAAGTGACTACAAGAGAAAGTGTGAAGAGAGAATGTAAATATATATTTAGGTGAATATGAGCAAAAGAATTAAGAGTGAACATTAAATATTCCAAAGAATCTATTCCGGTGGTTCTCAAGTTTCTGTTCGCATTTGAACTACTTAGAGTGTGCTCATAAAAATGATGCTTTCCTGGGTCTAACTCCTGTAGGTATGTTTCAGAAGTGCTGGAGTTGTTGGTGACCACAGATTAAAACTTGAGCCTAGGGGCTGTGCAAGGCCATCCTTGTCCTGCCCTTTGAGCCGGAATGGAACACAGAAACTCCCTGCTTCCCTTTGGTCAAAGCTCAAAGCCTATGGCCACTGGTCAAGAAAAGACCTGCTTAGGAAAATAAGGGTCTTTAAAGTAATATAGTAAGTAGTTTCCCCTGAGGAAAGTGCAGTCTCCTTATTGCCCCTTGTCTCATCCTTGAAAGAATACTTTGTTCTTCTTACAGTCCACCATCATATTCATTACTGTTCCTGGAAATACTCACTACCCTTCAACCATCACCCTGACATAGATGTAATCAATAAATGCTAAGGTTCTGGCTGCCGTGCGGCCTTTTGCACCCCATGAACAACTGGTCACCCCCACTCCCCACTGCACTGTCATTTTGTCTCTTGCTCTTTCTTTTCTCCGTGCCCTGTAACATCCCTGTGCAGAAATCTCTGATATGGGGTAACCCAGGCATATGCATCTGTATGTAATAAGGACTCTGTTTGGTCATAGGCAATAAGCAGCCTTTATATTGAGATACAACAGACTTCCAAGGGCAAGACAGGAAATCAAGCCAAATAAACCAGCCCCAATAATTCTGCTGACCTTTTGTTCTGTGAAGGTCAAGTGCAGGACTTGTGCTCCTATCTGGGACTGCAAACAGAGCCCCCAACTACAAATGCTGAAAGATGAAGACGCACATAGTCACAAGAATGTGAAGTGGAACCTGGCTCCTGCAAGTGATGTAACACATCCCAACCTCAGAATCACTTAGGAAATCTGAACCCATTAGAAAGAAATGATACATGAAATAGCAAATAGTTTCAATTTGTGCCAGTCACAGATCTACAAAAAAAAATGAATCAGTCATTATAACTTTACTGTGTAGGTGCTTTTAATACTTTCCTGATGAGGAAACTGAGGCACAGAGAGTCTGGCTAAAAAGCCAGATGACACATGAGTGCATAGCAGGCACCAGCAGTCCACCCTCCAGAGCTATGCTCTTCATTAAATCATAACTAGTTTCCTGAAAGGAGATAAATAAACTGTCTCGAGTTTTTATGTTTGATCTTGGCTGTTGTATGAGTCCATGTATTTCACTGAAATTCAGACTTATTTCTCCCTTAAATGTATTATATTTTCTTTTTCTTTGCTAACTTTCCAAGTTAGCACATTAGAGTACGTGATGAGTACCAAAGAATGAATTGAACACAGCCTAGTAGGAAAAATGGATATTATTGGGTAATTTATATAAATGCTACAGCAAAACAAAGGTGTGGTACTCTTGAAGTTGTTCATGTTGATAGGCTATGCTGTTCTGACAAATTGGATTAGTTTTGGTTTGAACAAATCCCACAGTATGAAAAAATCCCCATCAAGTGTGCAGTATTAGCCCATGCAATATTGAATAGCCAGTTCACTTGGGTTCATGTTCATCATACAGCTTTATCTTTCAATAGGGGAAAATAATAATTATTTCTGAAGAGGTTTTTCTCTGCTATGGCATACCACAATAGCTGTCACAGCAATGAGACTTATAGTGGTTATTTTTGTTTCCAAAAGGGTAAGATTGCTTGTGTTTTAGCAACAGAATAATCTAGATAGCAGGCAAGAGCTCCCCTTTCTTTCCCAACACATTTGGTCTTTTTCTTCCTAAAACTGTACCCATTGTAATGCTTATCAATCAACTATTGCTTATCTCACTCCAGCTGCCCAGATACTGTTAACTACTTACTAAGTACTCAGGAAATAAAATGAATAATTGCTCTGCCTCATTCAAGATCTATTTCTGACTTATAATTTTAATGATTTCCTGAAAATTCTTCTGACAGCTGAAAATTGTTAAATGAAAAATTATTTCATTATAGTAAAATAATTTATTAAATATCCCACCAGACCCAAGATGGCCTCTGACCCTAAGTCTAAGTTGCTTGAATTTGTGTATTCATAGTTTCAGTTCCTGCTTGATTGTTGATGACTGCAAACTGCAAGCTGACCTGTATCATTTCGCATTGCCTTAAATTCTTGTGCCCTAAACAATTGGTTGGATAGATACTTGCCTTTTGTAAGCTAATTTAGTAATAGTGTGCATGGAATATAGCTCTTAAGAACAAGAGGGGCCATCAGTGTATGTTCTGTTCCCACATCCTCTTCTGCTTTGCCTTCTAATGACAAGTCACGTAGTACTGATTCTCAGATCTTCTTTAATATTTATTATTCAGCCATTAAGCTTTCTCCTTTTGCTTTAAATCATCTCATTTTCTTTACTGAGTGATGTTGTAAATTCATAGCAATCAGAGATTGAGTCCTTTACCATCATAGCCCCATTCTATCAGAGGGCCAGGGTAGGTACTCATTAAACTCCCATTGAAAGCCTTTTATCAGATTGGTGGGGTGTTCTCTATACTTTGGATTCAACTCAAATATCATTTAATACATATCCTTTTTTAGTTAAAAAAATTACAAACTGGGACCTTTTAATCTGGTTACTGGCCTTTAATTATGTTAACTGCCACTATTAAGTTGCATTGCTGATCCAAAGAAAATACTGACTGTTGGTTATTTTCTGGCTTCTGATGGGTGAAATATTATGGAGTAACATTATATCATAGCCTTTGTCAGAATGTGAGTTGGATTTTGGCAGTCACACCATCAATTAGCGATATTGCTGATAACCTGTATTTTATACAGCAAGTAATTTGTTTTTCCACAGGGGCTGGAGAAGAAGGAAATGATAGTTATTCATTGCCACAAATCATGTGTAGTAAGGATAATAGATGAAAAAATATTCTTTAAAGCTTTCAAAAAACCTTTTTAAATCCTTATGTGGTTCAGTATATACATATGCACACACAGGCATGGCTATGTTGGTAGGATTTCTGATCCATCATTAAGTATTAATTTATTGCCCACTTCTAATCTAGCTATTTGATGCTTCATTTCTTACCTAAACTTCTGGCTAAGAATCAGATATTCATGTCTCTTTAGTGAGGTTCTAGGAGCGCTGAATTGCCAAGCCAGAGAGTTGCCTACGTGGCTTATTTTGTTTCTCTCCTCTGAAATCCATGCCACTGAAGCTTTCTCAAACTTCAGGGCTTTTATTTCACCGTGTAAAGAAGGTAGAAAGAACTTATTTGCTGTCTACTATGTGTAGCACTCTGGGAGGCTGAGACAAGAGGACTACATACTTAAACCTAGCCTGGCAAACTTAAGGATTTAGTGAAACCTAAGGAATACAAATAAAAACTAAGAGGTAGCTCAGTGCAAAGGAGTCCTATTGCCAACAAGCAAGAAAAAAAAAATTTATAGTTGAAAAAATAACTTATACCAAAATAGTACATTGCTTAGTAGGCATAAGCTGGATTTTATTCTTCAGTCTTTCTGCTCCCAAATCCAGCTTCCAATAATTGACCTACCACTTCACAAAGGCATTATAATCTTTGTTCTACACAATTATTCCAGAATTATAATTGATACTGATGTTCCAAGGTGCAGATTAAGTAACTTTTATTACCTTGAACCTTATAATGTTGATTGGTGTGTATTACATTCGAATAAAGGTAATCCAAATGGTGTAAGAGGGAGAATTTATTTTTCAGTGTTTTAAGTAACTTATACTCAACATGCAATCAATAAAAATAGTTGTCTAGTTTAGAGTTAGACTACCAAAGTCTTCCAAATTCATGGCATAAACTCAGTTACCTCTTCTTTTTTTGTTGTTGTTCTTTTTTTTTTTTGGCGGTACTGGGGATTGAACTCAGGACCCTGCGCCTGCTAGGCAGGTGCTTATTCCACTGAGCTATACCCCCAGCCCCAGTTACCTCTTCTTAAAAACAAGTTTTAGAGATTTCCGTTTTTATTCTCACCCAGACTGTCAGTCGAAGAAGAAAAATATAAAGATTTTTTTAAAAGCAGAGAGAACACATTCTAAATTCCTAAATAACATGCATATGTATAGAACAAAGCATGATTAAGAAGCATATTTTTTGTTTGTAATAGAAACTGAAGTGCTTTGGTGAGTCATAACCTCGAATAGTTTAAACCAGGAATCAGACCCAGGGCCTCATATTTTCCAGGGAGGTGCTGCGCCACTGGGCTAAATCCCTGGCCCAATTCCAACGGTTTAATAACAAGTTATTATTTTAAAAATTTCTTGCATTAGAGTGCACGACTTAACTGATACTAAAGGATTAATAACTTCAAGTTAGATTTATAATATCTAAGATGCTGTATTAATTCATTTAAAGCTTTCTGTGCAAAGGAAAATAAAACTAGGCATTATTAACCCTACTGCCCTGTACTTCTCAGTGCAGAGGAGCCAATTGGTAACTAGCTCTTAGGAGCCCCTCCCCTATCAGAACCTGCCTTCTGCTAAGCCTAAATTTCCCTGTGTGTTTTTGTTAGTGTCCTAGCCACCCACGCAGTGCATGGTGAAACAAATTCAGCTATTCATGGATTTATAGAATATAAATACAGTCTTACTAGGAGTAGTGAGTATGAAGCACAATATAAAACAAAATACTCGATGTAATTGAAAAAGTATCTTCTTTCAATTATTTTCATCTTTAAATTCTAAATTTAAGTTGTAGTGAACAGTTGTTAAAGAGCAACAGAAAAATTGCACCAAAGCAATAATCTTTAGTGACATTGGGTACTGTTCTTGCGTGTCTTTCCAAATAAACCCTTTATACAAGTAGATCCATTTGTGACTTGGAATTTTAATGTTTTTCCTGAACATGCTTCTGATAGCTGAAAATTGTTAAATGAAAAACTACTTCATTGTAGTAAAATAATTTATTGAATTTCCCACCCCACCCAAGATAGCCAGTTTTTAGAAGTAGAGAAAATCCAATTGAACAAGGATACATATCCGTTGTAAGACTTTGAAAGTAAACAGTTATATTTTATGCAGAAAAAGTGAAGTAAGAGAGGTTTATTGTATTCAACTGCCCCTCTCCCCCAAAAAATTTGATAGAGGATTAAGGTTGGTAAAGTAGGAAGGATGTGCAGAAGGATCATTCTTTGGAAGATGGTGCAAACGCAACTGGTTAAACTCTGGGTGATATTCAATACTGGAGTGATGTGTACTTGCTGTTAACCGTTAGGCCAAACATCTGAGTCTTTCAAAGCATGTAGAAACAGCATGCAGATAAACAGACCAAAGAGTTATAGAAGATTCTTCTTTTTCTTTATCTCTCTTGCTGGTATATAGTTACAAAGCAAAATATTTTAAGTTCATCCAAACAGCACATGATTTAATTCTATTTTGAATGATAGTCTTAGTAAACATAACATTATTTACCCTAGTTTCAAGAGAAAAGAAGTGTATAAAGAAGCATTTTGTGAAAATGGCTACTTTTCATGAGGCATTAGGAAAAAGTAATTAAAAATGGTGTTTATACGATATAAATCCGTATGATAATCAGAGGAAACAGTCCAGATGAGAATCGATAGAATGCACATCAAGCTGGCAACTACAGCAATGTTGTAAGATAGCAGATCATGAATAATTTCTCATGTTATACCCAGAGAGATTTCTGAAGAATTCAAAATAGAGTACAAAACAGAGAAATGAAAAATGACATTAAGGTTTTTGGTTTCAACAACCAGAAGAATGAAGCTGATGGTTGGGGATAGAACAGATTTGAAGGATAAAATGATTTATGATGTAAGTTTAGATGATCAAAGGCGATACAAGGAAGTTGATCCAATAAGAGAAGAGCTGAGGCTGAAGATAAAAATGTGGTAACCTTCAGCAGGTAGATGTTGTACCTGGACATCAATGAAGTCAGGGAGAAAAGAAACCAACAATGAAGATTGCAAAGAGGTAACTAATGAAGTAGAAAGAAAATCAAAGCAACGCGTGGTCCTGGCAGATGAGGAACAGAGAAAGGACAGACTGATCTGTTGTATCAAACGCTGTTGATAAAAGATGAAGAATGAAAATTCAGCTTTAGGTTTACCAGCATGGAAATCACTGATGGGCCTGAACAGTTCCCATGGAAATGCATAAAGTCTTACTGATTTATATCATACTAGGTTTGAATTACTCTTCTAGAGTACAGAGTTAACCTAATTATTTCATGGAATAAATATCATATTTACTTAAAATAACTTGAAATATCCAATTTTATTGCTTCAGCCTCAATATTTTAATGTGAACCATTTTCTTTCCACCAGTCATGCATCTCCCATGTACACTGTTTAATTTTTAACAGACAGTGTTAAGTGAGACATAGGTCTTATCCTCAGCTTAAGACTTTCCAAGATATTTTAGGAAGGAGAGGAAGAGAGAATCAGGCAAGGCTTTCTTCAAATCCCATCTTTGTCCTCCTTCAGAAATCCTTATTGTACTGCCAATATGTGAACATAAAACACTGTTAATAAGTGTAACCAGTGATAACTTTCCTCATCTGGGGTAAGCAAAAGATATCTTAAAGCATTGCACCAGTATCTAGTAAGTGGAAGATGGCTTATTCTAACTTTCATAAACACTCTAGTAACTGAGTGTAACATGCCCTACTTCAGTCATGAGGTATGTTTAAAAATGATAAAGTCCATTAAAAATCTAGTTTGGGACATGGCAGCACATGCCTGTAATCCTGTCATCCTGGGAGGCTGAGGCAGAGGACCAAAGTTTGATCCCAGCATGGGCATTTTAGGGACTTGACAAGACCCTGCCTCAAAATAAAAATAAAGGCCTAAGTGTGGAACTCAGTACAAAGACCCAGGGCTCATGCCCAGTACCGCAAAGAAGAGGGAGGTTGCAAGAAGGGAGGGAGGGAAAGAAGAAAGAAGATATTAGTGAGAAAAAAGACTAGAGATAAAGAGAAAGTTAATGACAAATGGACGATAAAAAGGTAAGTTAAGACAGGAAGAAAATATTTGCAATTCACATATATAAGATGTATTCAGAATACAAAACGAAGTCTCAAATCTCAAAGTAAGAAACAAACATCCAGTTTGTAAAATGGACAAAAGATTTGATTAGACCCCTCACCAAAATGCTACTCCTGCAACAAAGACACATATGAGAAGATATTCAGCGTTATTAGCATGTAGGAAAAGGCAAATTGAAACCACAGTGAAACACCATGACATCCTTATTAGAATAGTTATAAAAAAGACAAAACCAAGTGCAATCAATGATAGGGAGAAACTGGAGTGCTCATTCAGCTGCAGCCAGAAGTGCAAACTCATAAAGCCATTCTGTAGGAGTCTAACAGTCTATATACACTGAAGGCTACATTTTATGTACAACTTAACAGTATTTCATGTGCAGAAACAAAAACTATGTTCACTTAAAAACCTATAAAGAGTCTGATTTGAATTTCTCACAGATTCATTATTAGCACCCTGACAACCTAGTGGTAAAGACATTTAAGGTTAGAAGTTAAATAATGAGTTCACTAAAATAGTAATAGTTTTTATAGTAATTTGTACTGCATAAATTTAAAGTTATATATATTTAATTTCATTATACAAAGTTATTCTATATAGAAGACTCCTATTTATAAGGCTCTGTCATTCTGTTATTTCTTTTATTAGACTCAAACACACATTTCTTTCCAGTTTTCTTCCTTCTGCTAATCTACAAGTAAACATTTGAAATTCCACCCTCTGCTGTATCATAGAAACTGGTTTAATTTTGTTTTAAGCACTACTGTTGTCTCCTTGTAAACATTTTCATCATTTTAAAAATGTGCTCTATTTTTCTAACCCCTGTGACTAACAATAGTAGCAACAAATTGACTTGTAAAATAGCAGTGGGTTATATAAAGAAATTCACATATAAATAGTCTTCTGATAGAGTTAATATGGCATGTGGGAATCTGGTGACAGTTAGTCATGCCCTGTATAATTTTCTGTAAAGGTTCTACACATAGTTGTCTTAGTTACTTTTCTTATTGCTGGGATAAAATACCCAACAGCCAAAGTTAAAGGAAAAAAGGCTTACTCTAGCTCACAGTTTATAGAAGTTTCAATCCACAGCTGGCTGGTTCCAAGGCAGGGCAGCACAGCAGAGGGCCATGGTAGAGGAGAAGCAGTTCATAGTATGAGGCAGCAGCAGCAGCAGCATTGACTCCTTTCCCTTTTATTGCATCCGGGCTACAAGCTTACTGGTGGCTTTTCCCAGTATCCACACCCAGTTCTATGATAAACCAGTGAACTAATTTAGCTATCACACGATCTTAATTCATGTTGACACATCCTAGATCCAGCCACCTGCAAAAGCCCCAGTTCTGAGTGTGTGAGGCTTTGGGGAAACTTCTACATAGCTAGAAGCCATAACCACTGGAAATAGTTTAAACTCTGGTGTCTGAAATTTTGGCTTCCCTGGGCTGCACTGAGTGAAGAGGAATTGTTTGGGGCCACATATAAGACATATAGGTAATGTACATAAGTAACAAAACTCCTTTTTTACATTTCTGTTGTAACATTAAAAAGGAAAAAAAAAACAAAGTTAATGGGATATTTGATCTGGTTTTTGTGAAACTAATACATTTGTGTCTGTTTCAATGAAAGTGGTGTGATTCTTAGTGAGTTCCCAAGGTGATTGTCTGAAATTTTTCATGTAGTTTTACTGTTTTTGTGCTTCATCCTTGAAAATACTTGTTCAGAATGTATGCACTGCTAAAAAGCAGTGACATGAGTAAGATCTGATTGTGAAGTGCGGGGTTTCTTTTCTAGGAAGATAAATCTTATAAACGTTTCCTAAACAGACATAATTAAATTTTTCTTTGAGTTGCACCTCTGGCTGCAACTCTGTACATTCCAAAAAAAAAAAAAAAGTCACCATTCATTCATGAACAAGGTTGTATATGTCAGTACAATGACATCATGAGCAAAAAAACCCTACTTGATATATTTTTGTACTTCCTATACCACAGCTGCTGAAGTTCTACTTTAACTTAACAATTTTATGAAATAACACAATATGCTCACATTTAAGGTGTGTTTTACAAGCAATAAGCGCCTATTTTCCCAGCTACACCCACATACAAGTAAGTTGGAAAAATGTGGAGAATCGTGTTTTACTTACCAAGCTGCATGAGCATGGGTGATGGCTGGTGCACTCTGGTTTCCACTGGACTTTGCAGGGGTGAGGAAGGCAGTCAGCCTTTCCCTTCACCCGGCCCTGGACAGTGTGTTGTTGCCTAAGCATCCCTTGTGTCAGTATGGTGCATTCTGGTCCTGAGAATGACCACAGGAAGATACATAATAATGTTAACAATTTATAATTATATGGTCCCACTACTACCTGTCCAGAGGTTAATGGGGCCCATGGACAGCGGGGCTGGACACTCCAAACTTAGGCCTGGAGGTCCAGACAATATCTGTTTATTATGTTCAATTAGCCATAGGCCAAACATAAGACAGTTCAGTTTGACATTACAGGATATTTTGCCAAGTCTTCTCTAGGGAACTGCATGTTTAGTAGTGTGATGATTTATATATTAGAATAGGCTGTTTTGTGGACACATGCTGTTTTAATACTAAAGGGTGCAAATTGAAGAAAAAAGGAGTTCACTCACCGCTGTTCTCAGAGTACATGGGACAAACCCCAAAAGTGTGAAACCTATGAAAATCTACTTTAGGTTCTTTGGAAAGTAAACCAATGTAGATATGACTCAAGGAGAATTTACATAGAAAGAATTCCACAGGGAACAGTATTTAAACCAGAAGAATTTAGGTTCACATCCTTTTAGGTTTGCATTATTTATTTTACATAATCTCAGGTATTTCCTGCTCATCAGTCAATTCATGGCTTGTGAAGGGAGGGCAAGGTGAATGCAGAATATTCAGATTACCAGGTGTCCTAATTAAGAAGATAATTTTATAATTAAATTGTAGAAATGAAGAAAAGAAAGGAAGTATTTATGCGACTAAATATTGGAACTAATAACTTCTCTTAAAAAGCAAAGGTTATGAGTCTGGTGAGATTAAATGTGAGAAAAGATACAAAGCCCACAGGTCATGATAAAGAGAACAAGTTACGCTAGAGTTAATGAGCCAGGCAAAGTAAAATGTTGGAACACTGAAAGTAGTGATATTGATATTTTTATTTATTTTGGGTACTGGGAATCGAACTCAGGCCCTGTGCTGCCCAGGCAGGTGCTTGTGCCGCTGAGCTGTATCCCTAGCTGTAATTTTATTATTATTAAGAGTTATTTAACAGTGACCTAGAAAAGGAGTGCCATTGATCAAGGCACACATCTGAAACAATCTTTAACTTGAGAAAAGAGGATTGTAAAACCCCACTTCAAAAGCTGTTTGTTTTCAGTCTATTTCTAACAAGATGATTAAATTAGTCTCAGCTAAAGCTGCCACTTCTAATATACACAGAAAAATAAATCTGAGAGATTTTACTTATGGGAAAAAAGACTGTACTATAAAGATTATGATTGTGGATTATTTTTCTGATTTAACATTTAACAAAAAGCATGAAAACTCATATTTTAATGTAAATGTTTAACCATTTTTTCTCCCAGATAAATTTCTATTATACAGTTAGACATCACAATCATCTAAAAATCATTAATTATGGACAATGTCATTTTCCAGTTTATTGGAAGACTTATGGAGACTTCGATGCCAACGTTTATCCCAGCAATCATTGACATAGAAATGAGAACAGACTTTTTGGAGAAGTGCTCAATTTCCTTTGACAATCTGCTGGCTATAATTAAAGTAGAATTACTAATAGTTAGCAAAGAATGCTGATTTTATATGTATCTTGCTGTGTTTGGCAATATTCTATTGTATATTACCTTTTCACTCTCAATTGTTCATAATAGTTTAGTATTTAGACACTGTCTTTGCAACTTTTGCAATACTGCTCCTAAATTCATCAGCAGTTATGCCAGAGATATAAGCCTTTCAAAATCCCAGCTGGTAGGAAATGGCACAGTAAGTGTCGATGGTGGTGTTTATCAGCTGGATGGAGGGCAGTTAATTGATTTCTGAATGAGACACACATGGAAGTAAAAGATGAAATCCTTTTTTCCTCTGCTCTAACTCAAACTATATCAGTATGTTTAACCCTTTGTTTCTGCTTGCCTCTATCACTGAGTGTGCAGACAGTGGAAACTAAGCCAAATAAGGAGGAAATCAAGAAAGAAGGAAGGAAGGGGAAAATATATGTACGTACAAGGATAGCTGGGATAACTATACTGCTGATGTCTGTTAGTTTATTGAAAGGAACAGTTAATGCTTAAAAATTTTTGACCAATTTTGTATGCTTATATCTGGTAATCTGAACAACTAATTTGAAGACAACAATGTGCAATCTAGCATCCATTGTTGAATCCCTACCATCTTGTTTAGTGAAGCTCTATATTGATTTAATGGTTTTTAAATTCTCTTTAATTGCATTCTTACATCTGGTAATCTGAGCAACTTCGTTGAAGATAACAATATGCAATACAACAACCATTGTTAATTTCCTATCATCTTGTTTTGGAATTCTGTACCATTGTTATTGCTTTTGTGTTGTTTTTGTCTTTGTTGTTGTTAGTTACTGTTTTTTTCTCTTTAAAATAAAAAGAAGAATTGAAGAGTAGGATGACCAACTCAAGAAGGAATAGACTTTGTCAACTATGTATTGCTGACCCAACAGGAAACTAATTTCTCTCCTGTATTTTTGCTTATAAATTTCCTTCATTTGACAAATACTTGTGTAGTATCTACCATTGTTCCAGATGTTATTCTGGCCACTTGGAACAGAGAACAAAACTCAACAAAGATGTACCTACCTTGAAGAAGCCCTCAGAGGGTAGCTGAACTATAGAAAATATCATTTCATGGAACAACTGTTTTTTTAAAGCGCAAGATTTCCACAGGCTAGAATACAAGTACTTTATTAAACAGAAGTTCATTTAGTCCACAAATAGTTGATAGGAGAATTGTGACCTATTTCTTCTGAATTAAGCCAAGTGGCCCAGCCTGCCTTCCCAGCTGAAACTTTCTGTCTGATTAAGTCCTTTGCAGTCCTATTCTGTTACCTGAATTGGCTTAGTTCTTCTACAGCCCTGATATTAGAGACCTTGGACATTTGTGGTCAAACACACCTTAGAGTTGTTCACAAGTGTTTGAATATTTTCATTGTCCCAGTCCCTATATAGAAAAGTAGGTTTTGTGATAGGGTGCAAACTCTGGATATTGAAAATATAATTGAAATTATAGCTACTTTGTGTATAATCTCAACTTTGATATTTAACAAGTGAAATCACAGTCATTCTTGGTGACCTTTCATAATGAAGAAGAGAAAACAGCTGAATACAGTGCTTTAACTGTAGAAGAAAATAAACATTAATCCTAAAATTAGTTGACCAAGGTTCAAATTCTACTCTGTGACTCTGGACAGTTCATTTCAAGATCTGTGATAGTCTCTCCACCCATACAGTACTGATCATAATCTGTGCCTGGAAGAACTGATCTGAAGGGCAACTCAAGGCATGAAATATGTATGTATGTTTTGTGGACACCAAAGTCCTCTAGAAGCTGGAGCCATCACTGTTATTAACCTATAATGTGTTATTGAGACTAACGCAATGAGAACACTCACTTTGTTAATTTCATGTCACATTAAATGTGGTTGTTCCTTAAGCAACTTTCACTGCCCTTTTCTTTATTTCTGATGTGACTCCTATCTAGACAGAAGGAAAACAAAGAAGCAAAATGCAGTCCAAGTATGTTCGTCTCTTAGACATATCCCTAGTTACACTGTATTTGATTTTTAACTCTTTTCTGGTCTACTTTTAAGAAGACATGGGATGATTTTTCCTGACCTTGGGGAGGATATCCCAATGCCTATGTCAACAGGAATGCTATTAGATGCACAATTTTGTGGAGACACTTAGCTTAGCTTTGGAGTGAGCCCACTGCCTTCTAATAGAATGGTACTGAATTTCATTTTGAAAATCCTAATTATAAAAGCAAACCTTCTGGAAATCCTCCAGTGTACTCCTTCATATTTTCCTCAGTAATTTTTCTTTTTGTACATGGTCAGCTCCCATTTTATACTTCACCTCTGCTGGTTTTCTCCTCCTAACTGATGCTAGATGAGCAGTAATGGCTTTTCTTTTGTTACAGACATAATTTTTGAAAATGGTTTAAATAATCAGGTTGCCTGTATAATACAAGAATTGGTCATTTACCACGGAAGGCCACTAATTGGAGCCCATAGTGCAACTAAAAAGTTTGCTGTGGACATTTGAGGAGTCTCTAACAATCCTCCATTTAACAAAAATGAAATTAAGTTTATCAACTAATGAAAATAGTTATTTCAGTGTGCAGTTGCTCAAAATTTGTTATTACTAGCAATTCAATTTTTTAAAAAAAGATCAGGTGAATAAGTTACTTCAGGAAAATTCTCAACATTTTTTGTCTATTTTCAGTATGTTTGTTTTTTAACCAAATGGCAAGACTCTGCATTTCTGGCATATATTAACAAGTCCTGGGGTAGATAAAGTTTGTCCTTGGTGATGTCCTAATGTTCCTAATGAATCTCAGCTACTCCTTGTGAGGTTTGGTCTATTTTATTCAGAGAATGTAACTAGGTAGGCCAACTTTCCAAGTTAAAATCCTGTCTTTACGTCAATGGATTGAGTATTTTTAGGCATCTGTACTAGTGTTAATAAGGATGCTTGCCTTACACTGTTGTCATGCAGCTAGAATGACTGACCAAGTGTAAAAGCCTCAAGAAAAGCTGGTCACAAGGGTCATGTCACTGTCTAGTGAGTGTTGGTCGTAGGACCTTCCAGCCCAGCCAATCATATCTTCCCCTTCCTCCCTTTCCACCAGCATCAGTGCACCTTCTGCAGTGTCCACTGCGCAGTCTCACGAGTTACCATTTGCCTACCTTCCAGTTTCCTTTGCTAGAGTTCTGGTAAGCAACAGTAGCATGAAAAGCTACTTTTCCTGGGCCAGTGCAAACTGATGAAGGTCACCTTGAAAAGAAAGAGGGCTGTCGAGCCAGAGAAACCTGGATTCGAATTCTAGGTTGCCACTTAGGAGCTCTGTGATTCAGGCTCAGTTTCTTCACCTCTTTCACCAAGATGCCTTCATCTGTGAGATTAACATCACAGTTCTCAGCATCTGCTGGGAATCCTATGGATTCTACCACAAACACACCCACTCTGAAGGATATCACACACTGATTATGCAGATGAGGCCTCATAATTGTGTTTGCTGCTGATGTGAAATGTTGAGAATAAACAAATGTATTTTCACAAACCCAGTTTTTCAAGAATATCACTTTCTTATGGCCACCAGGAAGTCAACTTTGAATGTGTTCCAGGGAGAATCTGTTCTTTCTTTTCCATGTGTGATAAACCTCATAGTATAGCTTAAGTGGTAAACATCAGATTTTCATTGTGATAAAAATGATTTAATGTTTGCAAACATTATGCTTGCTTGCAAATGAGCCTTTCTGCTTGCTCTTCCTTCCATATCTCCAAGGTATGTATAAGATAGCCTTGTTATCTGTGTTCTGATTTTAGGAAGACAAATAAATCATAATTTTTGAATTACCTGTATGGTAGAGAAAAGGAGGGCTTTACAATAATTTTAAACTCACAAAACATGCAAATAAAAACCTATATCTCTCTGTCATGACAGTATCTCCTCAAGAATGTTTTACTTTGGCCCAAGTCAGAATCTCAGTATCATCAAAGATACTATGAGGCTCAGATAAACCACTGGAAAGAGAAGAGCATATGTAGAATGTCTTACCTTTATGTGCCATCTTTCCATTGTAAATGCTGCCCTCTTGTCATAATTCAGTAATAACTAATAAATAACAATAACAGTCACTGGACATCTGTACTGACTCATGGAATATCCCTCCCGCAGTGTCCAGGCTGCATGCGAGCAAACTAGGGCACAGGAAGGTGAAGTCACCTGCCCAAGGCCACACTGTTGGGAGCAGGCAGAACCATGACTTGCACATAAGAGGTACAGGGTAGTGGATTGCAAAGTGACTTACAAGAAACTGTGTCAACATCCTAACTCCAAGAACCTATGAATGTGACCTTGTTTAGAAAAACATCCCTCAGCTTTAATTGAATTAAATATCTTGAGACACGATCATCTGGATTTCCTGGGTGAGCTCTAGTCCCTGTCATCACCTGTGCCCACGGAAGAGGCACCAAGAGCAGGAGAAAACAGGGTGACCATGAAGGCAGAGGGGGGCTCAATTCAGCCACAGCCAAAGAAAGACTGAATTCTCCTGTCACTGGAAGAAGAGACATGGAAGAAATCTCCCATAGAACCTTTAGAGGAAGCATGGTTTTGCCAACACCTTGATGCTGACTTTTCATTCCAAAGGCTTGAGAATAAATGTCTTCTGCAAGCTACTCAGTTTGGGGTCATTTGCTAGTGCAGGGGTAAGGTTTAAATATATGGTCGAGCTTCACTCTGTGTTCCCACCACTGAGCCCACACTGCATGGCTGATGGACAGTGTTTGAAATGCCGCCTGTTGCTTCCCTGTGTATCTGCTTCTCTAGTCTCCAAAACTATTGCAAACACATTATTTCCCTTCTTCAGATTAGTACATGCTTGCCCTCTGCTCTTCACACTGATGTGGCGATACTGCTCAATTATTTACTTTAGAAAATCAATTGCCTTCGTTGTTTCATTTCCACATTTGCCGGTCAGTATCATACCACACATGTGAAGTCTTGTGTCTCAGGTTAGCTGAAGGGTTCCCGGTCTCTGCAAACATTTGTACTCTGTGCTTCATATATGCTAGCCTAAATTCTTTACTCTTGCACCACCCCAAACTATAGCAGCTTAGAATAACACACATTTATTGTCTCACAGTCCCTGTGTATGTGACATGTGGTGTGTCCTCTTTTCCTAGTATTTTCACAAAGTCAGTTAAGGTGTCAGACAGGGCTACAATCTTGTATGAAGACTAAACTGGGGAAGGACATGATTTCCATCACTTATATGGCTGTTGGCAGGAACCAGCTCCTGTACTGACATAGGTCTGTGAGACTGTGTCCCTAACTGATCATTGAATGTAACGTCTCTTCAGATCCTTGCCACGTAGGCCTCCCAGTATGATAGCTTGCTTTATCAAAGCTAGAGTTTGATAGCAAGACAGAAGTCACAGTTGTATGTAACCTGCCGATGGGGCGACCTGTGACTTCTACCATATAACTGTACTTAGAAGCAAATCACAAAGCGAGCCAACACTGGAGGGACTGAAGAATACACAAGGGGTACTAATTGTTGAGTACCCCCTTAGAATCGGCCCCCCTCCCATGCCTGCAGTGCCTTCTCTCTTCTGAGAGATGATGTTCTCTATGTGTAATGGTGCACTTCATTCGTTATGCAAATATGTTTTAGGTTATTTTATTTTCAAGTAAAACCTATGACTACACATGCTCTTCCAGCTACCATTCAATTTATCATTACAGAGATGATGTCTGAAAGAGATAAACTGATTGCTCTTTGTTTTATTTATTCATGCCTATTAATTTGACAGCACTGGTTCTCCATGAATACATTTTGATCACATTCCATGCTGCCTTACTTTCACGCACCGTCCTCTCTCTTGCCCCTTGTTCCCTTCCTTTTGTCTAATAAAAATCTCCCTTTCAATTTCATGGCATCTTTTCGCAGATTCAACATATTAGGAAGAATATGTGATGCTTCTTCTGATCTGGCTGATTTAACTTAATGTGCTGATCTCTTATTTCCATCCATTTTCCTTCAAATGACCATATTTCCTTCTTCTTTATGGCTGAATAATACTCTATTGTGTTTATGTACCACGTTTTCTTTATCCACTCATCTATGGGCACTGAGACAGGTTCTGTATCTTGGCTACTGTGAACTGTGCTGTAATAAACATGTATACAGTGTCTTGGTTACTTTTCTCTTGTTGCTGAGACAAAATACCCAATGCCCAAATTGAAGGAAGGAAAGGTTTATTTAGCTTACAGTTTGTGGAGGTTTCAGTCCTTACTTGGCTGGTTCTGAGGCAGAGTAGCACACGGCAGAGAGCAAAAGTTCACGGCAGCAAACAACCAGCAAATGTGTGGAATTGCAGGCAAGCAGCCTCTTTCTCTCCTTTACCTTGTAAACAGCCTGCCCCCTCCCAGGGGGCATGTAGCTCTCACACAGTCTCCATGCCCTCCTCTTCCACAGGCTCAGGATATATACAAAGTAAGCACCCTGGCTTCCTGCTGAATCACATAGTTAACCTTTTAAACTTCCCAAATTAACACAATAAACAACATCCCAGAAGGGTAATGGCATGTCCTTTTCACCCCAAGATCTACAACTGCTGAGTTACTCAGCTAAACCTCCAGACTCCCCAAGTTGACACAACGTATCAACCGTAACACACAGGTACTCCTATAGCGTACTGACTTTAATTCCTTCAGGTATGTACTGACAAGTGGTATACCAACATCAAACGGTAACTCCATTTTTAATTTTCTGAGAAACTTCCGTACTAATTTACATAATGACTATATTTATTTGCATTTCTGGAAGCAACGTAGAAGCATTCCCTGATGCCCCTACATCCTTGCCAGTATTTGTTGCTTTTTTGTATTCTTGATGGTAGCCATTTTTGCTGGGAAGAGATGGAATCTCTGTATAGTTGAGAACTGCATTTTCCTGAAGTCTAAAGATGCTGAACATTTTTTCACAGACTTCTTGGCCATTTATACATTTTCTTTTGATAAATGCTTGTTTATTTCATTTATCTGATTAGTGATTAGTTCGTGATTTTCTGGTGTGAAGTTTTTTGAGTTCTTATATGTTCTTGATGTCCTCTACTGGAAGAGTAACAGATTTTGGCTGGCCAAGATTTTCTCTCATTTCGTAGGCTGTCTCTTTACTCTGTTAGTGCTTTCCCTTGCTGCACAGAAACTTTTAAAATTGATGTTGGTCCACTCGTTTATTCTTGCTATTATTTTCTGTGCTGTTGGAGTCCTTCAGGAAATCTGTGCCATGGCTTTCAGTGGATCCTGTGCTTTCTTCTGTCCATCTCAAACATTCAGGTCTTATACCTACGTATTTGGTTTATTCTGAGTTGATTTTTGTACACTATAACAGACAGGCCTCTAATTCAGTCTTCCACATATGGATATTCAGTTTACCCAGAGCCATTTGTTAAAGAGGCTGTCTTTTCTGCAACATATACTTTTGGCTTCTTGCACAGAATCCATGCTATAGTTGCAATGGATGTTTTTTCTTTGTCCTCTGTTCTGTTTCATTGGTCTATATTTGTGCCAGTGCTGGCCTGTTTTCTTTACTATGGCTTTGTAGTATAATTTTAAATTAGGCATTGTGATTCCTCAACCTTGCTCTTTTTGCTTAGAATTACTTTGTCTGTTCTGGGTCTTTTGTGTTGTTATATGAATTTTAGGATTGTTTTACTATTTCTGTAAAGAATGTCATTGGAATTTTGATGAGAATTGCCTTGAATCTGTAGGTTACTTTTCACAATATGACATTTTAACAGTATCAATTCTTCCAACCCATGAACAAGAGAGGTCTTTCCATCTCGTGTCTTCTTTAATTTCTTCTTTTACTGCTCAGTAATTTTCACTGAGACTTCTTTTTTCACTTTCTTGGTTAAGGGTATCCCTATAGTTTTGTTTCCTTATTTTTTTGAAGCTACTAGGAATGGAATTGTTTTCCTATTTTCTTTCTCACCTAATTCATTGTTGGTGTATAGAAATACTATTAATTTTTCAATGTTGATTTTTGTACCTGGCTGATGGTTCCCTCAGCACAGTACCTTTAGGCTCTCCTGTCTTCTGTGTATACATGCAGAGCATTGCTCTTGAACAGTGCATAGCCCACAGACTATTTCTACCACATATTTTCTTTCATCTGTTCCCCTAGAGATGAACAGCTACCATTCTCATCATTCCATGGTGCCCAGATGCAGTGACCTTCCAGGATTAACATGTGGAAGAAGCTTCCAGGCAAGAAGTGTTGGGTCCTGGGGGTCACTAAGTGCTTCCAGCTTGTTCTCAGATTTTATGGCTTGTATTTCTTAGGTATTTTGGCAGGATTCACTTTGGTGCTGTGTCGACATTCAGGAGCAGACCCGAGTAATTTAGTAACTGAAAATTCAGAAAAAAATGTAATATTTGAGGTACATTTAGATGCAACTCTCTTTTACATTATTTAACTAAACACAGGATTTTTGAGAAATGGTACACATATTATTTATGCACAGTTTTCCTCATGTTTAGCAATGTAGATCAAATTTCAGGAAATTATTTTACTAAAATGCTATCATATCACTTGATGGGATTATGTACAGTGGTACCTTGATTCCGGCTGTGAACTGAATCAAATTTCTACAGAAGGTCAGCATGAACTTGACCACTGAATTTGATTCAGTTTGCAATGAATTTGGTTTGTGACCCAAATCACGGAAAGAATTAAGTTCATGAACTGAGGTACCACTGCATTATATAAATAATAGAATAATTAAATACTTAGATTATATGTATTTTTAATATTTACAAATGTCTTAACATGAATTATATTTGTCCCAGAGAAAATAGTAATAGTCGCCATTTATTAAATACCTCTATGTGGCGGGGACATGAACACTATTTTTTAATTTCCACAATCTTTATGCATCAACGATTCTTTCATTCACTTTAAAGATGAAAATTAATATTCAGAAAGATTAAGTCTCTTCCTACAAGATTGATTAGCCTAAGATAGGAGGTTGAGATTCAGTTTAAAGCCCTACCTTATCTACAAAGCCTGGATCTTTCACCATGGACTTCAAAATGAACTGGATGTAGTGGCATCACAAAAACAGTATGGCATAGCTGGATAGGAGTAGTCTTATAAGCCAGATGTCCAAGTAGCTCCTTCGTTTAAAATGGCTCAGGCACTGCAAAATGTTGCACATCCATGATTATAGACAGATAATGAATAAACGGTGTTCCTTTTCCTAGCCCTGAGATTTCAGTGATAAAAATGGATTGCTTCCACTTGAGTTATTCAGACACCAAATGAAAGCCTGCTCAATATGAAAATGTTAGAGATCAAGCAGATTTCCTGGGACATATTGAATATTTGAGAAAGATTTTTAGAGATAGAAAAGAGATTACCAAGAAGGGGGTTGTGATAAAAGCTGAGAATAGAATTAAAAAAGATAATCAAGTATGATCAAAATACATTACAATAGAAAAAAAGAGCAGAAGCAGTCTAAGAATCAGCTCTCTCAAAGGGCCTGATATCATATGGATAGAGACAATGGATCTGCTGGGAGTAAGGACTGTGGATAAAAGGTGGATAAAAAGTTAATGGGATTTCATTCCACTCAGAAACTTGGTGTGCAGTTCTAAGCAGTTGTGGGATGGTTCTTCAAACAAATACTTTAGCTATAACCCTATTTTTGAAACACAATTATAGTTTAAACTACACTATCATATTTAACAATAAATATTTACTAAATATTATATTGTATATACAATACACAGAAACTGTATCACCAACAAATGTGCCATTTTAGTACCATTTAGTCCAGTAGAGAAATTATAAAATAAAGGCAATTATGAGGAAAATTTGCAAGGAAGATTTGAAACATACAGAAGATTGACTTGGGGGCTCTAATAATTCAGATGGAAGACTCTAGAAGCAGTAAAGCACTTTCCCTGCTTCACACTGAAAGTATACTGAAAAGTATATTTTTTCTCTAGGCTGGTTATAAGAGGTGCTTCTCTATTTCATCAAAGGAAGGAGACACATACAATGACAGTGCTTCTTGTTGAGCTGAGACAGTGACAGTTAATAAGATATATTTTCAAATCCTTTTTCAAAGAAGTGCATATGCTTTCTTTCCTTCAACTTTAAAGACCATTCATCATAAGCAGAATTTATCATTGTTTACAAGCTGATAAAAGGTCAGTTTTCTTAATATCTACTAAAAGCTTGTATATTGATTACAAAAAGACAAATATGATAGAAAATGGAAAAAGGATAGGGAGAGTAGATTCTGTCAAGAAATACCTATGGTGAATAAACATTAAAAATATTTCATTTCACTGAAGAGCAAAGAAGTACAAATTTAAAAAATGAGTTTGTTTTTTAAGTTTTAGAGAGGTATTCAGTATTGTGAGACATATATAGCTATACTTCTCTGTGTGATTTGATAAAATATTTCTGGGGTGCTTGTCTACCTATATCCCCCTAAACTGTCATATGCTCATAGGAGGGGCTTTTGGGAATTAGCTGGACTTAGGGTGTGTGATTTTGGGATTAAGAGTGTATTACCGGGAGTGAGGATATGGATAACAGAAACCCCACCCTGGATGTGAGTGGACAATCAATAGGCTTGTAACCTGGATAGAATATCTAGGGAAAGAAAGAAGGCAGGCTGCTGTTGCTTGCTGCCATTTTCCCGCCATGCCATGAACTGTTTCTGCTCTGCCATACCCCTCTACCTCCCTGCCTTGGAGCCAGCTGACTATGGACTGAAACCTCTACAAACTGTGAGCTGAAATAAAACTTTCTTTCTTTAACCTGTGTTTGTGGGTATTTTGTCTCAGCAATGAGAAAAGTAACTGAGACAGGTACGGTAATGACAGCAAATGCTTTTGTAACATTATGTTTCAAAGTTGTATGTTACATTTATTAACCCATGAAACTTCAAAATGATATATATTAATATATCTCTGTATATATCTATATATCTGTGTATGGATGAGAGAGGGAGAAAGGGGGGCAAAACCTGTGTACACACTTCAGGAAAAAAAATGTAGCATGATGTCTTTTCAACAGACAGTGGTACCCTCATATGGGGGACCCTGGAGGATGTTGTATAGTGCAGAAAACGCACTACACTGCTGACCCTTAGAGAAAACATTGAAAATGCATGTGCATCAAGCTCAATGACCACAGTCACTCAAGCAGAAGTTCATCGTACTAATAAATGTCTGGAAGCTGATGGCCACCACTATGAGAACCTCTTATAATTGTAGAGGCCAAAGGTAACTTGTATTGATCTTACGATATCTCAATAAATTTAGTATAAAAATATTTCTACAGATTTCTCTTTTTCTGAAGTGCATGTAGTTTTTTCAGATTCTGTATATGACTGTTATTTCCAGGCCAGCAGTAACAAAGCTGAGATTTGAACCCAGGCAGCCTGGCTTCATAATTTATACTGACCAATAATGTGATATATATTAAAATTTGAAGAGATAATATGGACACCATTTGTCTTTTTTGTGTATTGTAAAAGAAGGAGCTACTCAGTCCAATTTGGATTGCTGGAAAATTCTTCATAGATGGGGATACACTTTATGTTAACTCTTATTTTAGTAGATTTACATCTTAATTATATTTATTGAGGTGATAACATCCTTGTTAAGATTTCTTTCTGAAAAAAGCTAAATTCATGTCATTTGAATAATCAGAAGAAAATATTTTTCTTAACCTTAACACTAAACTTTATAGTCAATACTGTTTACCAACTGCTAAAAGAAAAATACTTCTGTTTAGTTCTCATTGTGTGATGAATAGTGGGTCATTTTCTATTGTGAATCTTCTCACTGAATTTTTGAATGCATTAGTTATACATATTAGTGGGGTTCAGTGTGACAGTTCCACACAGTGTCAATGGTTTAAATCCAGCCTCCCCTTTCTCTATTCTCTGTCTAACACCTTTGCAGTCTCTAGTAGTCACTGTTGTACTTTAAAATTCCTTTTCATGGCTTTTGTACACGAGTGAAGATGTGTAGTCCTTCTGTGTCTGGCTTCTTTCACCTAACATAAAGTCCTTTGATTCCATCCACTTTCTTGCAAACAGCAAGATCAAGATACCATTCTTTTTTTTTATGACACTTTTATTTTACAAATAAAAGAACAAAAACATATTAACAGACAGACACAAAGTAGCACAAGAATGGTACAATCAAAACTGAATTACAGACCATTTGACAGGGAATTGACAATGGTTGTATTACACATTGATAACGTCGAAGTATATACTCAGGAAAACAAATATAGACATGCAAAATTGATCAAACAAATAATCATTAACTATTCCTTACAATAAAGTGACCTAAGTCAGCAGTACAACTATGTTAGCTATGCTGCATATACATACATACGTAATTATCCCTTCCTTCTTTTCTTTTTTTTTATATAATTATTTTTTTAGGTGTAAAAGAAAAAGAACAACATCAACAAAAAAGAGGAAAGCATTAACAAAGAGACACAAAGTAGCACAATAACAGTATAATCAAAATTGAATTATAGACAAAGAAACCAACAATAGTTGTTGCATTGCATATTGATAACTTCAAAGTGTATGCTCAGGAAACACATATAGACATACAAGATTGATCAAACAACCAGTCATCAACTATTCCTTACCATAAAGTGACATAAGACAAGAGTAGAACCATGTTAGCCATCCTGCACATATGTACATACATACATACCTACATACATACATACATATTTGCCTCTTTCTTCCTTTTCTCCTTTCCCTCATTCCATCTGCTCTTTACTTTTGAACAGATTTCCTTCATGCCATTTAGTTTATATTCCCACCCTCAGGTTCTTACACCAGTGACACAATACGTTGCTTGCACATGTACCTCTGATTTGTTTCACTTATGAGTATGGTGTCTAATTGTGACCATTTGCCTACAAAGGCCCCAAAGCTGTCCCTCTTTATAGCTGAGTAATATTCCATTATATAAAAATGCCACAGTTTTTTAATCCAGTCCTCTGTGGATGGACATTTGGGTTGCTTCCACAATTTAGCTATTACAAATCGTGCTGCTATAAACATGGGCGCACATATATCACAGTGACATGATGTTTTCAGATCTTCTGGGAAAATACCCAGAAGGGGAATAGCTGGTTTGAATGGAACCTCTAGACCTAGTTTGCTGAGAAATCTCCAAACTGCTCTCCACAGTGGTTTCACCAGTCTGCAATCCCACCAGCAGTGCAGTAGAGTCCCTATTTCTCCACAGCCTCGCCAGCATTTGTTATTGGATGATTTCTTAAT